>JAODLD010000047.1:15310288-15327851 GCA_026781065.1 Mormyrops boulengeri
ACAATTGGCAGACCCTTGAGGGTACAGCCCCAGTGACAAGCAAAGGTACAAATCTGTACCCTTTTTTCTGAGAGTGTGGGAGCATTACCTTTAGAACACATTATTAAAAATGCAAAATTAGCTGAACTGAAAAGTTTAAAAGTTACTGCAAGAAATGTGAGGCTCCACATTCACAGCTAAGACAGCTAACATGTGAGAGGCAAGTTGCCGTACCCAAGATGTACCCAAGCCAAGGCTTTTAATATTATAGTATGCACTTACACAACAAAAATTATGCATTACTAATTTTTATGTAATATATGGTTTTGTGATCTAAATCATTTGTAGTATTGTTTTTGGCTTTTGTATCATTGCGCCGGATTGTATCATTGTATCATTTTTTCACACTAAGGCTACAAGCATTTTCACAATTTTTCGGGCTAGACCTTCCTCTGATGGAAAATTGGATCGGTTTCATATCCCACCCCCAAATTCTGATCCAAAATTTTTGGACAGTATCAGACCCATACCAATACTGGGTGTCAGATCGGTGCCATCTCTGGTCTTAAAACCAACTGGATTCATTCCTCTTTCGGCACAGCATAATCAATGCCAGTCAGACCAAATAATGTTTTGTTTATATACAATGTGCTCATAAGGATCATCAAGGACTTGATCATCTCAGTATGTGGGTGAACTGACAAAGAGATGGACTTGGAGAAGGTTTGTTTGTTTATGTATTTAAATTTGCCTGATTTATTTTTTTGTTTGTTTGTTTGTTTGTTTTCCAGTATCACAGCAATCTTGTACGTTCAGCTGTCATGAACTGTAAATTGTTAAAGAACATTTTGATACATGAAAAGAGAAACACATTAAAGAGAAAATTAAAAATACGTAAAAAAAATAACTGCATTACATTGTTTATTTTGGTTACTTGTTTGTTTGTTTGGTGGTTTAAAATCATTAAATTATTTTCAATAATATTAAATGCTCCTTTAGATACTAGGGCCATCAATCTTCGTATGTGATTTTCACATTACCCAAAGCGGGATTTGTGTGAGTTATCTCCCTGGGTATAGATCTAATGACGATATGCTTTGAAACCCTATCAGAGCACCTTATGTTTTGACAAGCCGGAATGGCCCGGGCCCCCCCTCCCCATATTCTGCCCCCACATCAGTCACCAGCTGAGGTAGCTGGGCACAAAGTTTGCTTTGACATTTCTGTGTAATATCAAGAACAGTTCCTGTCAAGAACTATTTTGTCAGCATGACTCCAACAGAGAGATTGTGATCAGCCACTGTGGCAGAGCCTTACGGTAGAGGAGCGAGCCTGTCTGCTTTCCAATGTGTGTTTGCTCTGTCAAGCTCAAGTCCTGGGATGGGATCTACTTTCGGACAGTCTGGTAAACAACGTTTTCACATAAATACGATACATATAACAACCCAGCAATGCATTTGCACATCATGCTTAGTAAACTGAGATTCTTCTCATGCTGTGATAGTTAACGTTATAAATGCAGCAACTCCAATACACCTTAGCAAAGGGAGAGACTGGGCAGAGACTCAAACACTGGTCTCTGAAGGGAGAGGCAACAGTGCTGACCAGCACACCCCCGTGCCACCTGGGAACAGCGCATAACTGATTAAATAAAAGATTATTTAAGCCTCAATGCAGCTGTTATGTAGGTAGCAGCATAGCACAAGCCACGCTATCTGTTTAACTATGTTATCCACATTTACTATATTACTGTACGGTAATGTAAAATTACAGCAGGGCGCTCACATGTCATATATGACTCTTCTAAACAGTTGTTCTCGCTGAGTTGTCGGGGTTTGTCTTCTGGATATGTTCATTTTCCCTCATGGTACAACTGAAGATCTTTGCCCGAACCCGACGGGACCCGACGGGTTCAGGCTTAATTTCTATCATTTTACACGGGCTCGGGCCTAACTTTTAAGGCCCGATTACAGCTCTACCCCACGGTCCAAAAACATTCGTCTAAAAAACTCTTTTCTCTAAATTGTCCATGTGTATACCCCCCTGCCATGGACTAGCACGCTTTGTCCAATCAATCACACAGCACAAAATTCATATATTTGGTTCACAGTGTGAATCTGACTGAGATTTATCGTCTTGCTGTGTTGAGGTAATGTTCCTGTTTCTACAAAAGCTCCTTGATGAGGAGATCATCACCTTCAGCACTCAGAAGGACTGTGCTAGCTTGTACGCTGCTTCTGCTGTACATCCAGGATACTTTCTGATACAAATTTTCCTGTTAAGCAGTTCTGCCTAGAAGCTTATACCCCAGGGGGGGCAAAATCCCTTTTGGTATTTGGTTAAATTTCCTATTTGTGGGATTCCTTTCCCCTGAAGTGGTCATCAGTGACGGTGGGATGGCTTTTAGCCATTACATGTACTAGGAAGATATGTGATTTGCAAGTTCATGGGGACTCTTGTAGATTTTCACCCAACACCCTGGGGGAAATACTCAACACAAGAGTTTGCCTTTATCCTTAAAGTGTTTCCTCTACTCCACAATAACTACTCCATTAACTTGGGGCACCTGTGGCCTTCACCTTGACACCTAATGATAGAGAATGGATTTTGCCCATTTTACAGACAAGGCATACAAAACAGTCTGCTTAAAATGTAAACTAAGTGCCCAGACATTGGCTAAATTCAGCTGACATTCTCAGTTTTTATTTTCATATTAAGTATTTTTTGACAATGAATGTGTGCTATTACCTACCATTATGCAACCCACTCTACAGGAATTATTTAAAATTATTTATGGGTAATGATCTACTACTTACTTAAACATAATGTCATAAGATGGTTGTATTATACCGCAAAATATCAGAGCATTAAAAACATGTAATAGCAAAACTCACTATCATAATTTGGAAACAAAGTTGCACTGGATACATTTTATCGCACGGCAAGTCTGCAGCCTAATTTGACACAACCTTTGATATTTATCTATGCAGTTTCATGTGTTCCTCAAAAACATCAAATTCTTGATTAATGACTACAGTCCTTCCTTGACTTCAAGCTGCCTGTCAGCGTGAGTGACGCCACAACCCACAACCTTCAACTTGAAGTGACAACTGTAATGGGATTTTCTGTCTTGCAGCTATTCGCTGTGGATTTGACATATTCATAGGAGTCCGACACGTTCTGGGAGGGTTAAGTGCCCCGCAGAACACCACCACCATCACTTGGTCACATATCTGATTGAACATCATATTGCAAAGTGTATAATACCCACTCTCAACATTTAATTAATCAGGAAAGGTGTTTTTTTTTCCATTGGGGGGGGGGGGGGTTGGAGGTAAATATTGGCAAATCGGAAAACTTTTTGCTTAAAGTCAGTGGGTAAGCAAGAGTGAAAAAGGACAGGTAATGAAGACATGGGTGAAGGAGGGTGGTTTGAGGAAAAGTGAAAATTGGAAACCATTTTTTTTTTGTCCCCAGAATGCTCACACCTCCCAAAGATATTCAATATATAATGATGATAATTCAGATTGATTCAGAGGTGCTTTACTGTAACCTGAAGCTTCTCTGGCCTGCTGTGTAAACATCAGAGTGTCTGAAACAATGTGAAAGACACATCTGAGACAACTGATAACAGTTGTAATACTGCTTTATACACCAGTAGTAATAAGCATTATACACCAGTAGACGCAAATTGCTGTCAAAGATAATAAAATGTAACAGCAATACAGAACAAATAAATAATCTTCCACCATCTCTCTCAAGGCACTTCAGTTATATGGAAGTGTAAATATCTCACTAAGTTGTATGTCTTACCTATGGTATAAATAGCTGGATATACATGTAAGGGTGGCTTTCTCAAGCTGAAGTAATTGCACCCCTGGCATTTAAAGGCCTAACTTCTTGATAAAAACAAAGTCCTGTGTCCTAACTATTGGGCTACCTGCGGCTTTATGTGTACTTTTATTGGAAACTCTGATGTATATTAGACCTACTGTTTGAATGCGCCGAACTCTTTCTGCATCCAGTAATGAGTCTTTATCACTCTGAATGCAGTTTGTGTAGCGCTTTGTCGGTAAGAGTGAAGGTGTTCAAACTATTCATTCCCCTGGGTGCAACCACTAGCTTTAAAGGTTGAAAGCTTGACTCCTACAGAGGGATCGCTATTTTTCTTTCATGCGCTACTATGTGGAGCTTGTTCAGAATACCACAATGGTCTTTAGAAGTTCTATTTTTGACTGGACATTTTGCAATACTGGCTTTGAAAGTTATTCCTACTTCCCCTCCTTTGACATCACCTGTTCTCTTCGCGGCTCGCTTGACAAAGAAACCCATGTTGCAGCCGGTCCATAATAATAAACATTTTGGTGAGCTTTATGATGACAGAGCTCACTGCTGGAAGGCCTCTTGAGATTTGCTGCTGGGAGATGAGAAAAGTACCTTAGGTTATGTCTCTCCACAGGAGTTCATAGCCAATTATGGCCCCTTAAAGTAAAATAATTTGAGATTTTATTTCAATGTATATTACCTTGGCAGGATTGTCTGCCTCAGTAGGCATAGCATTTGTTAAAATAAACTGAAATGTCTGTGATTACATCCAAGAGGGATAGACAGTTATTATAAAATGCATGCTTTCAGTCTTCCCCAGTCTTCCCATTCACCAAACATTTAAGCTTTTGAGCCTTCTAAATAACAATGACATGCAGCGACAGTGTTATTAATCCAGTGGTACAAAGAGGAAACCAATAAACTGTGTTGGGGATCCAGCTATGGCTCTCTGCACTTCCAGTAGAGTCTCTGATTTCTTTTTCTCTCTTTGCTGATTTGATGATGATGATGATGATGAAGATTCTCACTATTGGTTATGGGTGGGGCCATTACCCAAGAGCTGTTGTATTTCCCCTGTCTTTGTGGAGTTTGCATTTACGTGTATTAGTGTGATAATGGTTGTGGTGCACCACCAAATTCTGTTTTAATCAGTTTTTAGGAATTTGTTTAGGTGTGAAATGGAGGGCGTGTGTATTGTGATAAAAAGAGAACTGATTATATTTAATGCTTCCATATTTTGCTACTAATACAGGAATGTGGATGATCAGGCCTGTAAGAAGAAGATAGTATATAATGGAACCAAAGATTTCATCTGGGTGACCATGCATATGATGAAGATAAATTCATAATTAGTAATGATATGGTGACCACCAACGTGACGAATAATTGCTGAATACGATCGTTACTCCAGCTTCCAGCAAGGAAGTACGCTGCCATTCTAAATGTGAACATAAAGCAGATGGTTTGACATTTAGAACCATCTTTACTGGAAGGAATTACGTCTGTTCTTATAATCTTCGACCTCTGTGGCATAGAAAAACTTTGATGTGTTCTTTCGGTTTATTTCAACTTACTTTTGGTTCCTGTCCATGTATTCCTCTGAATTTATATGTACTATATTTATAGGCTGAATTTGTCTCCATATGTTTTGAGTGCTGTGTTATTAACCTTTGAATGTATGTATTACATTGATGATATTTCGTGATTGTATACATGTCTCTTTTCATATTGGACGATATTCTCTCCTTCTCTTTCACATAAAGTACACTAAACCAGGTCCTTCATATTTAATTCAAATATCATTTGTCTGTAATTGCTAGCACGTTCATTGTCAGGTGTCTCTCTGACAATGAGGAGATCTTTGATTAGACAAACTGGATTCGGTGATTAGTATGTGTATGGCCGCTGAAAGTGTGCCATAGGCCTGCCTTAGTGTGGGTTTTCATTAAGTATTCTGGTCTAAATTACATGTTACCTATATCGATTAACATTGCTCAATTGCTCTGTGTGCTAGTGTCCTGAGATGAACTAGCACGTCATGTAATGTGTGCCTCTAGGCCGTAAGCCTGCAAATACATGAGGCTCAAGCTCAAAGTGACAGCATAAGGACACTCAGTGTTATGCACCTCATTGCTGCTTGCATGCATTATCAAGTCCTACATTGTGAGCTGTGCTTTAATTTGGCCACACACTGAGCTACTGAAAAATGAGAAACTCTCAACCAAGATTGCTTGGTACATTTGCATAGAAGAGCTCTCTTCAGCATTGCGTAATTATAAAGTGAAGACAGCATCAACGATTTCTCTAGCAATTAGGCAAATAATAAGTATTAATAGAATCTTTCCCGCAGGTGTTTCACTCAAGCAGTATTCGTCATTCTTATAATAAAAATAATGTTACGTCTTTAAAATTCTATATTTTGATAATCTTGGATATATATCATACTGTACTGTGTAACAGTCAAAGAAAATGTTTAAAGCTATTTCTCTGGATAGTGAGTATACGGTATGTCTGCTCAGAAAAACAACAATAAAATAATAGTCTCTTCTGTTCTCCAAAAACTACTTACATCTTGTTGGCTGGCAACACAGCTAAGTTTCCCAAACAGCTCCTTGGGGGCAGAGCACCAGTCCATGGGTTTGTTGTATTTCACAAACTGATAAATTAATTGATTAGCTATTATACGATAGTGGCTGAGTCAACAAATACATGGCTATATCTGTAAAAGCGTACTTAAACGTAAAACAATATTTGTTTGTTACATTGTTTAACTTGCTTCTCTGGATTCATTTAATAAAAGAAGCTTGTTCTTTTGAAGTTACGAAGACCTCTTTTAATGTCCTCTTTTAAAGTCATTCCCTTCCTTAAATTTCTTCTTCTGTTTCTTCTGTAACAAACTATTTCACACACTGAACACATATGCTACCAAAATGTTTTGATCAGTTTGAAGTTATAAAGTACATTATTAGAAAAATCACAATGTATCACAGAATTCGTAATTGTGTCTATCTAAAGGGGTGTTTTGCGTAAAATATTTCACTTTATATATAATTGCAACACACTGAACACTACCACAAAATAAATAGGATAAACATAAATAAAACTTAAGACGAGTTATTTGAAACTGGAACTAATTTTCCAAATGCTTGTAAACAGTTTCAGGAGTGTTTTTATCAAACAGCAAAACATGGCTAATTACCTTTCTGACTTCCAGCTAGGCATTATAAACTCTAAATCAGACCTGGGTTCTCGAGATCAGTCTGCAGTATAAAGGAGTGATTATTTGGGTATTATAATTAAGCTACTCTTTAAATATAAAATATTTACATGCATATTGAACTGTTCTGTAGATTGTACTTCTGGCGACATTTTTCAATTTTCCATCATGTGACATTTTTAGCGACTTCAGTACAAAGGAAATTTGTCCTGCTACTTATTTCTCAGGGTATTGGTCAAGTTATTGGATTCCCTGAATCCCAGTCCAATCACAGTAGTCATTACTTGGTGTGGGGGCTAACTGCGGGCAAGTTTTATTGGACTGGCTTGACTTTCTGCGTGCCAGAAATCAACCACACGTTACTCATTCCTTGGGACTGCACACTGATATTGTGAAGCCTGGTCTGATTTAAAGTTCATCAGATCAACCTATATGTCATGGAGGCGTCATTTGTGCATGGTTAAGCAGAAGCGGGTCTCTGGTTCACTTTACGCTGTGGCGTCAGCTTTGGAGGGCATTACATCAGCTTGCATTTTCAGACTTGTGTGGCTTTAACACAGCCAGTATGACTTGTTCTTCACTTCAGGGAAAACTGAAAAAAAATGAAGCGAAACATAAGTAAAAGCATTTCTGCCCAGCATCCTACTCAATTTGCAAAATTAAGAAAGTGAGGAACTCAGTGATAGCAGCTATAGAGAACATGATACTTTTATCATAATTAACATCGGTGGAAATTCTATGCACTCTTGAAGGCTGACACTTCTGAATTTAGAAATTGCCAATCGACCGTGCAAAGCACTGACTCGATTAAAAAAAGAATAATAATAAAAATATCCTCACCTGGTTTCTGCTCTCTGTTCCAAGTGCATAACCCGCAGAGAGCAAAATCCGGCTTCAGGTATCAGCCAGATCTTTTCTGAATCGCTCCATTAAAACACGTGAAGCACTCAGCGGGACTGACATTCAGGCCGTGCAGGCGCTGTCATCACCGGGGAGCAGGTCAAACAGTGAAATTCCTACATCAAATTATCAGCCAACGGGAAGGAAAAGGCTGTACAGCCCAGAAATGTTGCATTTCTTGCACTCCTGTCACCCAAGGACAGGAATCAGAGTGGCCGTAGGGGTGTGTACACAAAGGAGGTGCATTAACATGCAAGCGGTGAACACAGGCCCCGCCGGTGGTTCTTCTGCCATAAGAAAACATTGACTTTGGCTCATGGTTAATCTACCTGTGAAGAATCTCCCTAGTATCTGGCAGTACATTTTCAGAATCCAGTTCTCAGTTCCAGAATAAATGCAGAGTGCCATGTTTGCTCAACCAGATTCTTCCTTTAATGAAACGGTATACATGTCATAACAAAATAAAGGTAGCGGCAGAAATAATTTTATTCTAGTACATTTTGATTATCTGCTTTGTTTTCGTAGACATGACACACAAAAAGATCCCGCTACCGTCAGCATGTCTTGCGCACATTCTCTCATTCTGTCACAGGTGATTCTTTATTTTTTTTCTGAAAGAATGAAAAAAGAGAGAAGTGCAGCAGAGGGGAGGTTACCAAAGGGCGGAGTACGTTAAAGCTGTCAACATTCACACACCAATCAAGCCGATCTCTGATGCAACCGTGTAGGGGATCACTTGATGGAGAGGGGTGGACAGCTGATTCATGTGGCAGCGAGCGAAAATAAACTGAGAAGTCCATAGCTACAGAGAGCTGAAGAGCCCATAGTGACTTCTGTTTTGGGAACGTCCTAGTACACTGGTGCCACCTGGTGGCTGGTCTTCCAGAATTGGATGTTACTGGGAGGGGGTTATATTTTTCCTAATATTAATGAGTAGGTAAAGAGAATTAGAGGACTCTTTCTTTCATATTTTTATCCCTGATAAAGGTGTGAACTCACCCCAAGCTTAAGATTATAATTATTGCTCTTTTATTTACTGCCACTATGAGAAAGTCAGAACCTGGACATCCAGTCTATGTTCTGTGCAGATTTTATTGTGAGATGTAAACTGTTAACCTCAGTACACACAAAAGGCTAAACTGACTCTCTGTGGCATAGTGATA
The DNA here is from genome assembly GCA_026781065.1 of Mormyrops boulengeri. Taxonomy (NCBI): domain Eukaryota; kingdom Metazoa; phylum Chordata; class Actinopteri; order Osteoglossiformes; family Mormyridae; genus Mormyrops; species Mormyrops boulengeri. The sequence continues at coordinate 15,319,373 of JAODLD010000047.1, forward strand.
TAGTGAGCAGTACTATAACCTCACTTCTCCAGGGCTGGGAGTTCAAACCCTTTCCTGTGTGACCTGTCTTTGCATGTTACATGGGCCTACAGTAGTCCAAGGATGTACAATTAGGTGTGCGTGTGGATTAGGTTTATACTACAATATGGGGACCAAATATCCCCCACAATGTAATAAAAACCTTTGTTTTTGACGTTGTGGGGATCATTTTTCAGGTCCCCACAAAGATCTGTGAATACGATCAAAAAAGTAAAAATACTAAAGTCTCATAGTCTGTTTGGGATTAGGGTTTTCCACATAGATATGATTACAAACCTGTCTCTCTCTCTTTGTGTGTGTGTGTGTGTGTGTGTGTGTGTGTGTTCCCTGTGATGGGATGTACCCCTACCAGATGTACCTGTAATAGGAAACCTAACCCCCTCAGCTTAGTACAGGATAAGCAGTTCAAGGAAGAATGGATGGAAATTCAGAATTTAACTGAATGTTTAGGTACAATGGAAACACTGTGGAGTCAAACTGACGCAGCGTGATCTTAATTAGGGTATATTACTGAATTTACTTGACTTCCATTTAGAAAAAATGTTCTGATCTTGCTTAGGTTATTTCAGGCAATATATGAGAAAATTCATCTTTTATAGGGCTATAGTATGTAAACTAACCCGACAGCAACATGATACAAGTGTTATACCGCGCCAAAGAAGCAAAACACGCCTATCTGCCAATAATAAAGAGGATATATAACAACCCTCCTTCTTCTGGATGTGCATATTCCAGTTTTAACACTGTTTAATACTGTTTCACTGTTTTCAAGACTCTGCACTGGATAAGCTTTTGGAAAATGGGCGGATGGATATGTTAGTGTGTAAGAGTGATTTACCATCTGGATGTATGGAGTTTGCATGTTTCCCCTGTGTTTGTGCCGGTTTCAGTATAGTAATGTAAATGGCTGTCTATAAATTGACCGTAGTCTGTATCCCTCCATCCAGGACGCTTCCCTCTGTACCCGGGGGGCAGCTCCAGGCTCATTGTACCCCTATACTGCAGTGCTTCCCAATCTGGTCCTTGGGGACCCACAGTTGGTCCATGTTTTTGCTCCTTCTGAGCTCCCTGTCCACATTTCTGATCCCTCCCTGCTCAGGTAGGGAGCTGGGAGGGAGCAAAAAGCATTCGATGCCTTCACGGTTTCATGACTAGGCTATGTGTTTTAATTTTGGTTCCAATGAGTAGCCCTATGTACTCCCCACCGGTTACTTTCAGATTTTTTTCTGCATAAATGAAAAGCTTTAGCACATGATTCTCTGAAGCAAACGCATAACTGGAAACGGACAACAGAAACAACTGACGACATATATCATACAGAATACTTGCACAGTTCAGAACTGGCATGCAGAGATTCTCAAAAGTTATCATGAAGTTGCAAACAAGGAAAACCAAAATGAAATTTAAAATACTGCCTTATAAAGTTGGGGGATGGTTGCACAGTGATTAACACAGTTGAATCACACCTCTGGAGACCAGGGTTTGTGCCTCTACCCTGTCTCTATGCATGTGGAGGTCACATGTTCTCCCTGTGTGGCTGCATAGTTAGGTGAATTAACTTTTGTGTGTGTGAGTCCCCTTTGATGAGTTGGTGTCCCAAGATGGGTTACTCCGAGCTTTGTGCTGGTAGCCCCAAGGATAGTCCCTATACAGGACAAGCGGGTATCAGCAACAGATGGATGCATTCTAAATTAGAAAAAGCATTGTATTCCAATCCATCAATATTGTTTCTCCCTAGCAATTCATATGGGGAAATATGGATGATTCCGATAACCATTCTTCATGTAAGCAGTATGGTGCATAAGCTTTAGATATCGATAAACTTCTAATTTTAACGCCAACACTATTTTGGTTTCTTCCTGGAATAGTACGCAGTTGGGTTAATTTAATTTGCATCTTTAAATTCCCCATAGTTTGTATTGAGAATATGTTTTTATCTACTGTTGTGACGAAACAGTAAATATTGCGAAAGCGAATATGTGCTTTGTTTTTGGGGTGCGTTCAAGAGGAAAATCTTTACAATACATGCCTCATTGCCCATAGGATTACTCTGGAATACTTTAGAGTATACCGTCACAACCAAGACGAGTAGATCGAGCAAATTCTCTTGATTCCAAAGATATGTGATTCATGTCTATGCGTCAAGCCTATCCAAAGTTACGAGCCTGAGATTAATAGGTGCGAAAATCAACGCATTTTGCGTTTGTTGGGTTTTAAGTGTTAATGGCCTATTTATTTACATACAAATATTTGCCGACACCTAAGACCTGTATGTATATTTTTCAGGTTTTTTTTCCATTTTTGTCCTTTGATTATTTGGCCTCTGTGGCCCACTTCCCAATGGCTACCATAACAGTCCCTTACCAAGCACTGCTAGTTATCTGAATTTCTGCAGTCACCCAGCTTAATTTGAATTATTCTGCTGCCTTGTCTGACCCAAACAAGTCTAAAAAGAAGGCATTTCTTTGGGCTGGATTTACATGGCCCATTATTGAACCTTATGAAGAAAGATGACAACATTTAAGGCTTTGTTTTCTCGTCACTGAAACGGACCTACAGATAAACTACGGGCTATTTCTCGCTCCGGCTCTGTCCTTGAAACCCTCGGTGGGAGACACACATGCGCCTGCACGGTCATTAGCATTGATGTGACAGATGTCAGAAAATCAGAAAACATCAAGAATTAATGAGGCCACTCGCAGCACTCACACAGTCCCGGATTTATTTCCGAGTTTACACATAAACGAGTCCAGAAAGGACATGTAAGATTTTTATGCTAAATATGTGTGAAAAGCAACGAGGGACCAGGCCTACCATCCATCTTGAGAGGGAGAGGTGGAAGACTGTAGTTTTCCATATGAATTTGCTCCATTCCTCCCTTTTCCCCGAATGCTGTGTAAATCGCTGTGCTTTATGCTGTTTCACCCACACTAGCCCAGATGGGAGTGTTTGATTCCACACTGAAATGCCCCTTATTACAATTTACATTAATTACAATTCACTTGGATTGCCCCCCGCTCCCCCCCCCATATTCATCCCCTCACTATTTGTGTGTCACAGTTATTCCAAATGAATCCTTCACTGGCTTTTAAATTATGTTCTTTTTAAAAACTATTTCTACCTGTGCGTGTGTGTATTCCACTCCGTCTGACATATAAGAAAAAGATGACAGTGATCAGTGATATAATTGCTGTGGGTGAATTTCGATTGACTATAATTATGGGCAGTTAATGCGAACGTAAAAGGAATGTCAATATTCACGGGAGCACTCTGTCCATTATTTCGTTTGATTTTCATTGTTAAGGACCTATGTTATTTCCATCCATCCATCTTTGAAGTCTTTCTCCTATTCGGGACGGGGGGCTGGAGCACTGGGGCATCTCAGGCAGTACAGGGCGCAAGTCTAGGTCCACCCAGTGCAACAACACTAAAGTGTTATTTGGTGATCCTTACATTCAGTACATTCAATTCATTACACACTATATGGACAAAAGTTTTGGGACACCTATCCATTGCACGCACAAGAACTTTTATGTCATCCCATTCTAAATCTATAGGCATCAATATGGAGCTGGTCCCCCCTCCCCTCTTCTGGGAAGGCTTTCCACAACATTTTTGATTGTCTCTGTTGGACTTTTTGCCCATTCATCCAGAAGAGCATTTCTGAAATCAGGCACTGATGTTGGACATTCTAGTTCATCTCAAAGATGCTTGATGGGGTTGAGATCAGGGCTCTGTGCAGCCACTAAAGTTCGTCCACACTAAACTCACCCAGCCATGTCTTTATGGACATTACTTTGTGCACTGGGGCACAGTCATGCTGGCACAGAAAAGGGCCTTCCCCAAACTGTTGCCACAAAGTTGGAAGCTTAGAATTGTCCAAAATGTCTTGGTATGCTGAAGCATTAAGAGTTCCCTTCCCTGGAATTAAAGGGCCTACCCCAACCCCTGAAAAACAACCCCATAGCATTATCCCTCCTCCACCAGACTTTAGAGTTGGCACAATGCAGTCAGGTAGGTAATGTTCTCCTGGCATCCACTTAACTCAATATCGTCCATCACAGAGGGCGAGAAGCGTGATTCATCACTCCACAGAACAGTTTCCACTGCTCCAGAGTCCAGTGGCGGTGTGCTTTACAGTACTCCATCCGACGCTTGGCACTGCGCTTGGTGATGTGAGGCATGCAGCTGTTTGGCCATGGAAGCCCATTCCATGAAGCTCCCAGGATTTTTGTGCTGAAGTTAATGCCAGAGGAAGTTTGGAACTCTGCAGTTATTGAATCAACAGAGCATGGCAACTTTTACGCAGTACTGTATATGCCTCAGCACTTGGCGACCCCGCTCTGTTAGTTTACGTGGTCTCCACTTTGTGGCAGTGTTTCTTTTGCTCCTAAACACTTCCACTTTGCAACAATACCACTTACAGTTGACCATGGAATATGTAGCAGTCACACACTGACTTATTACAAAGGTGGCATCCTGTGACAGTACCATGCTAGAATTCACTGAGCTCTTCAGAATGGCCCATTCTTTCACCATTGTTCGTAAACCTGACTGCATGGCCAGTTGCTTGATTTGAATTGTGGCAATGGGTCTGAACTAAACACCTCAATTCAATAAGGTGTGTCCCAATACTTTGGTTCATATAGCGTAAATTGCATTGTTTGTGCACTACAGTTGCAAAGCCCTGTGGGTAATATCCAGTGAGAATTCAAACAGAGGTGCAAAATGGCAAACACGGTATATAGTGCACTAATTCAGTAATTCGGAGTGATTTTAAACACACCCTCAGCTTGTTGCCTATTGGTTCTCATGGGCCAAGAGGCTGCCATTTTATTTTCCCCATTCCACTTAATTGTATTTTTTTTTTTTTGTAAACGGAACAAACATCATTAATCTGTGACTCATTGGTCGTGCTGCCAGTTGACACCAGAATTACTGGCTGAAGCTCACAGAGTGTAAAGGTCATTCTACCTTCATAAGTGCGTTTTGCTATCCCAAAATCAATATAGTGGGTCTGGTTCATAAATAATTTTTTATTTGGCTGTGACATGCTGAATGAATAATTTCAACAGCTGTAGATACATTGGGATTCTTTTGCAAAATGTGACACAGGCTTTGCCTCTGTATGCCAAACCAAGATAATGTGCAGATGGATGCACAATTTCCAAATTGTGGGCAGCAGAATAAATTTTAGCGGATGCAAATTGATGTCAGACAAAACACAATTACAGATATAATTTTCAGACCACTGCCAACAACAGCAGAAGAGCTAATATTTTGTAAAATAGGATTCATTTTAAAGCATCCAATCAGGATTCAGCACATACAGTAAGCAGCAGGCTGTTTCCTGGAGTGCATTGTAATTTTATGTTTATTAAGATATGCTCATTTGATTTTGTATTGTTTTGTTTTCTTCATTCAGGTTCTGGGTATATTTAAAACTAGCAAGTGAAAAAAATGCATAAAAGTTTTTGCATAGAACTGACAAAGAGTTACATATGAAAAAATGTTGTGCAGACATCTGTCTATCTTTTCCTTTAGACATAAACTCAGAGATGGCCATGATCTTGGTGTAGCAGACACAGTACAGATGTTATTAAGAGCATGATATTCTTTAACACAATTTAGTAAACTCATCTTGCTACAAGTATCAATCTGGCATATACATAAATATAAATTGTTCTCATATTAGTTTATTTCTTTTCAAACTAATCATGTATTTCATATTCCCAAGTATTACAATGTGTACATTGTCTACTTGTCTTCTAGTCATGTTTCTTTATCTTGATGATTTTTAATAAAATCTCAGTTAGCATGGTTTGATTTATTTACCATACTGCTCAATAATTCTTATTACACTCGATGATGCATATTCATTGGAAGAACCTGCTGCTTTTGTAGTCTCCGACCTACACTAGAAGGATTGCACTTTTAAACTCTGCGAATTGTCAGCAGTAGACGTTGGCAGTGCGTGGGCTGGTGAAGCTTGGTTCTAACATCGAAATAGCAGAATATTTTCAATATTTCCTGTTTCTAATTGACACTTACTACTTACTTGTTTCCACATTATAGCATTATTTGTTTTCATATCATCTGTGTGTCGTATTTCGGTTGGATAATAGATTTAACACTTGTGATGTATTCCTGAAAATATCAAAGTCAACAATGTTCCTTGGGTTACGTTTCCGGAAAAAAATTAATTAAAAAAAAAAAAAAACTGTGTTTCTGTTTAGAATCACTTTTAACATCTCTTGTACACAATCTTTACAGGTAGTGAAAGTTATTTTATCGGAACAGTAATAATGCTAGTGAAGTTGGGGCTTCTAGTGTTACGAGGAGTGAGCCTGGGAGGTAGAATTTGCTGGAAGGTTCAGCGGAACAGCTTGCTGTAGGGAGGAAGGAAGAGTGGCAGCAGAAAGAAAGGATCCTGTGTCCACCTGCAGGGGGCGGCAGGGAGACATCCCTGACCACTGCCCTTCCACCATGCAAGATTCTGGGATTAAAGGGAAACAGTCGATGAGAGGTGGCTTCCAACTGATGACCCTACAGCTGGATGGAGGGACTGGTGGAAGAGTGACAGACAGCAAATCCCAGCAGGTGTGACCCTTAGCTGTGTACCCAGCGAGCAGTCTTTCTTTTTTTAGATTACACCCGTCCATTTCAACTCTCATCCACTATGAGAAAACCAGCCATATTTTACTTAAAAAAATATTAGGACTAGAGAGGGAACATCATTGAAAGCAACCAGGTATTAGATTAGAAATAGCAATCTAACAGGCCAATCTTCTTTGTAAGTGTCCTATTTTCAAAATATATTCCTGGTAGCAAAGACAGGAAGGGTATATTTGCATTATACCTTGACAGCAATGTGTTTCTCTCGAAAAATCATTGTTATGTATTATTAAAATATGTCTTCATATAAACAACAATAAAACCAAAACAAAACAAATATGTCTGAGGGGAAATACACTGACATTGAACTGAATGTCATGACAGGATAGAGAAGAACAAAAGGACTTTGGAAAGGTTAAAAGTAATGTCAATCCACGCTATTAGTGATGCTCCATCATATAGAGAGTACAGCTCTTGAAGGAATAATATTTGTATAATGCAAACTGAGACATTGCTCTGGACCAGCAAGCAATCATGTGACACAGGTGGACAGAAGGGGGACATTATTTGGGTTTAACTAACAGAGGATATGGGTGAAAAAAATAAGCTTCAACACAGGGGAAATACTGTGAAACAATATTGGAAAGGGACACACTGACTGACCACGGGATATGTAGTAAGAGACAAAACAGTCTACATTCCTCATAATCACTGCATGGGTGGTTGAATTTGTCACCTAACTTCGCTCTGACCCTGAAAGCTATGCCCCCCCCCCCTTTACATTTTGTATAAAAATAAAACATTCTTTAGGTAGCTCTTTAAACTTTAGTAACTGGATTTACGTAATTCTGGAATATTCTTCATCAGGGCATTCTTGGGTTACCAAGAACTATTAAGCTGTTCCCAATAAAGCAAACATTTCCCGTAATTCCATAAAAAATCAGCCACCGTCTGTCATCTTTGATATTGCACACATATCAACTGTCCCCTGCCTCAGGCTGCTCATATTTTTCTTGTTTTGTCCCTGCTAAACTAAATAGCGATCGGATAGGGACTGGATGAAAATAACTGTCCCGCTCATTAAGTAGCTCTGTTATCTTTCATGAAGTTATTTGTAAGTGGGAGATATTGATCCGGGAAACATCAATGGTTTCTCCATTTTACAGCATGTTTGGTGAATCAGCTTTACAAATTGCTTTTTGGAGAACACCACTTGAGTCGATAAAAATTGTATTCAGCATATTAAACCTGATTCAACCACAGCCTTGAGTACTATACATAATTCATTTTAAGACCACCGCTTCCCATTCGCCCTTCTTCATCAATGGTAGCACACTTTAAACGTGACTAATCTTTAGCATAGTCTGGAGCCTTAATGTGCTGCTCTTGCTCAAAATATTCGCCCGTTCTCTCCAGAAGATGAAGGGCATGAGAAGCAGCCAGGAAAGATTTTACCGGAATAATAATGCGAGGAACGCAGATATAAAGGCACCACTTCCAGGCAAAGTAACGGAGGGGGACACATTCAGAACATTGAATTTAATTATCAGCAAATATAGTTTCATTTAATTATCCCCTTTTTGTCATTCATTTTGTTTGTTCCTGCTACCCCTTTAGTAACATAACCAACATAAAATGTAGAAAGAAAATGGTCGTGTGAATAAGCAGTCTGTAGTAGGTAAAGAAGCAGCAACTTTATGCTTTTGTAGAAAACAAGAACGTAGGAGGGAGTTTCACATGGGGGGGGCAACTTAATAATTTAAATGCAAAGGTCTGTTTATTGGGGGGGAAGGGGGCTGATGAATGAATGAAGTCAAATTAAATT
>JAODLD010000047.1:15336013-15379375 GCA_026781065.1 Mormyrops boulengeri
ATCTGGTATGGGCATGCTCTGGGACCCCTCCAGCAGCTGGATCACTGGGCCATGGCCAGGCTGTATAATGGATCCCTGATCTGGTATGGGCACGCTCTGGGACCCCTGATTACACTCCTGATATCTTGAATCTGTAGTTTAAACAACTGAACAATTCCTTGTTATGAATCTATGCTGGTAATCTCGTTGATGCCAGCAACACATTTCAAAAAAGTTGGGATGGGGGCAACATAACACTGGAAAGACTGTTGTTGCCTATGTTGCAACTTTTCTGAAATGTGCTGCTGGCATCAAATTCAATTTGAGCATATATTTGTCAGAAAACAATACAATTTCTCAGTTTCAACATTTGACATGCTGTCTTTGATCTATTATATATATATGTGTGTGTGTGTGTGTGTGTGTGTGTGACTTCATTTCATTCTGTTCTTAATAATATCTTACACTGCATCCCAACTTTTTTGGAAACGGGGTTGTAGTTGTTTGGTCAATCATCTGTCTGTCTGTCTGTCCGTCTGTCTATCTATCTAAAATCACAAATGCTACACTGAAATCTGCCACAGAACTGGAAATGGCTGGTTCTGAATTTTTTTGGTTGGAAAAATTACCTGATTAATCTAAATTAATGTTTGCAATCTAATTCTACTTGCCTACTGTCAGAGAGAGCAAGGTGTTTGGCCAAATTACCCTGGTAAATTGCTAGAGTTCATGGTCCCATCTATCCTAATAAGGATCACAGAATCTGTGTAAAAATAGTTCCAAAACAATTAAATCCAACTGTGACATTTCACAGTCAGCATTCTGTTTCAGAATGTGGAATGCCTTTCAGGTGGCAAAATAGTGTGCTAGTCTGCACATCCAGTTTGTTTTCACTGGACCATATCACCTGATTCTAATTCTTAAAACTGGCTAACAAACATTGCACATTTATGACACTATTGTGTTGCTACAAATGATTTTCTTAACATTTTCCTACAAAGGTCATTTCTCATGGAGGTAAAAGCAGATTTTGGAAACACTGTGATGCAAAAATATTTATTGTTTTGGATATTTATAGGTGTTGCTCTTAGAAAGTTATAATAGCTTCTTGCAAATATTTAGAACCTTCTTTTAAACTATAGAGAGCTCCCAGTTTTTACATTGCTGGTGTCTGACAGCTAATTCGCAACACATTTAAGCCCTTTTTATCCATGTGAAAATGTTATTCAAGCCCTTGAATTAAATTGCTAAAATCAGCATTATACTAGAGCAGTTTTTAAGGCAACATTCTGACAAAGAGTTGTTACAGAAGCAGACAGGACATGGTGTCAGGTGAGGGCATCATGGGAAACAGTCAACCAATGGGGATGCAACTGTCCAAACAGCATGAGAACGATGCATGGGGAAGAGGGACAAAGAAAAACGGTGAACGCAGGAGGCGAGAACCAGAAGACAGGATCCAGGAGTCAGTTCCCTTGCTTATTAGAAACTTTGAGAGAACTGCAACAGACTATGCGTAGGGGGATGGGAACCTAAATGACACAAAACAGGAAAGAGGAATCCAAACAAAGCCAATTAAATCCAAACAAATAGACTACAGTCAGGTTCCAGCAAGTTATGCAGGGTCACAAATGTAACAGCTGATCTTAATTATGAGTAGCGAGATAAAGACTACATATTACTCACTACACATTATGTGTTTCATTCCTGGCATGTGCTTTTTAAGTTATTTTTCTAATGCTACAGAATCTAGAACGATCACTTTTAGAATATATTATAGAAAGCCTCCAATGGCCATATTAAAGCTAAAATCCCCCCATTTAACTTTACAGCAAATAAAAGTTTCATATTAAGAATCTCCTTTGCATTGACATCAGTTTTGCCCATGAGAGGCTCTCTCCTGAAACGGTGCGGCCTAGAACAACTTTGCATGAATTTGACAAATGAGTAGTACAGAAAGTGGACCATTTCCACTTGCCGAATGGGAGAGAACATTATAGATACATTTTTGTTTAATTATTAGATGGAGCAGCTTTCAGATGACAATCACTGTGCTCAGGGAATTCTGCTAGGTCTAGAGAAAATGAGAAACAGAATACATTAGGTCACCTGCCCTCCTTCTTTTTATAGTGGAAAAGGATCAATAACGGAGCTTATAAAAGTATCCTTTTCTAAACAGAGCAAACCCAGCTTTAAATGAAAGCTCTTTATATAAAATTCATTATTCATTAAATATTTCCCTCTCATTTTAAAAATGTTTTAGATTTTTCATAAATGCAGCAGAGATAGATGATACACTGGATTATAGAAGGATGTCAAAGATATGTCTTTTTGGTTTGGAATGAGGCAAATTAAGCCTAAAATGTCTGCTTTATCTGTAAGGCCATGGATAGTGTCTCCAGGACAAGATAGTCTTTCCCCTACAGAGAAACAAAAACACAGGTTCATGTAACTTTTAAAACGGACACACCTAAGCAACTCCCTGGCAGTGCAACATTGATGAGGCGTGATGAGTTATGTCTGACCCCTGAAGGCACACCGTGGCTGTGGGTAAGACCTCCTTAATTTATTCCACCAATTGACTCATATCAGAATCTAAATCCATTTATTCAATTTGTTTTTCATGTTACAAGTCTACCACCCATCAAGAAGGTACCTTTTTAGTCCCAAATTTGCCTGAAATGGAACTTGCGTCAGGAATCATTCGGTGAACAAAGACATGCAATTTCTATTATAAAATCATCCACATGCTGAGTCGCATACAACCGGTCTCTGCTGTGAAGCATGATGTAGAGCAATAAGCAGATAAATCACTTGTTTTGGAGGCACTGAATTCAAATAATTTACTCTTTATTTAAATCATTCTGTTTACAGATAACATCTACAGTATATCAATATCTGCCCATCCATCCATCCATTCATCCATCCATTTTGTCATGCCCCACTCGTCCGAGCATCTCTTGTGCCACGCCCCCTCGTTAACCTCGTGTGGATTCCCCGTGTTTACCAGCTGTTTCCTGGATTCATTAGTCGATTGTATTTAAGTCTGCGTTAGGCATGTTTTCCCCACTCCAGTCATTGACGTCAGTCTTGTGTTTTCCCTTCCTTTCTGTTTAATTAAACCCCGTATTTTCCCGATCCTCCGTCTCCCTGCTCTTAGTTCCTTGGTGTGGCACAGCACATTTTCTGTAATTGTTTGTCCTATTCAAGGTCATGGGGGTCTGGAGCTGCAAGGCAGGGAACAACCCAGGATGGGGTGCAAACCCATTGCAGGCCACGCTCACACACATACAAGAACATACAAACTCCACCCACATGGAGCCATGGAAATGACTGGAACTCTGGCCTCAGAGGTGTGAGGCAACAGTACCAACCACTGCCCCACCGTGCCATCCCCCATACTGTAAATATTTTAAATGAATTCATTAATAAAACAAAAATATAACCTCTATTCCCCAGAAACGCACTGAGCTAAAATATTTAAATTCAACTTTGACATATGAGACAAACAATAGGTGAGAGGATTAAACATTTATTTCAGAATAGTTTAGCTTATTTATGCCTACATAGATGGACAGGGGCCTGTATCACAAAGCTGGATTTTTGGATTAGCAAGATAACTTATCAGAGTTAAGGTAATCTAGGCTAAATGTAAGAGAGCAAAGATGGTGATACCTTAAATTCAACAAGTTATCTAGCTATCCAACAAATTTCCTTTTACGATACAGGACCCAGGGGGGTGTTCCACGAAGCAGGATTAAGGGAAAGTCTGACTTATTTTGACAAGTCTGGCTCATTTAAGTGGGAGTTCCATTCCATCAACGTGTCTTAAATGAATTCCTGCTGAGCTACCATGGTAACTGAGGCGAGTGAACAAGTCTGCTCCAGACCAGGTTAACGGTCTCGCTTAGATAAGCGGTCTCAAAGAATGTCCAACGTGTGGGAACAGATTTACAAAAGATCGTTCCGTCGGACGAAATTCCACGCACTCACTACTCATGTCATGTAATCTGTTGAATTATGTGTCCTTATCTGTCATAATATTTTACATTACCTGATTATTGGAATTATTTTGTTATGCTGTATAAGGTGTAATGTACGAAAATGACATGATTTCGTTTGAGTTAGCGGGAGAGCGAGTCTTGTATATATGTATGTTAAAAAAATGGAACCCTGTAGTCGGTGCTGTGGTTAAAAGCAAGACGAAAAAGCAGAGAATAAAAATCATCTTTTCTGAAGTAATCATAATATGGAGAACAGAGCTGAGATTGCAATATAATCAATATAATAAAGCCTATAAAAATCACGTCTCAGCATTCCAATTTATTCCAAAATGATTAAAATAAAAGCGTATGCATATAACAATCTATCGTTCCTCCATTCATTTGGGCTTCTTAAATATCCCGGGTGTGCACGCTAAGTGAGACTATGCAAGTCTGTCTTGTATGAGCCTTGATTAGTTAAAGCTGAACTGCATTAGTGGAATGACATGAGGCTAAGTTTAGAGATGGCGCTAGTTTGAGTCTGACTTTTTTGGGAAAGTCTGGCTTTCTTTAGCTACTTTCATTGAATACCCCCAAGGTCAGGATATTGATACCAGTGATTGCTCCTCTGAGAGGCACATGAGCCTATATGGGAGCTAAAGTAATGGCATGAAGCTGGTTTGGGTGATTCATCATGTTACCATAGCAATTAATCACCAGCCCTGTGCCAACAAGCATCTCCGTTAACAACCCTACACCACAAAGACACAGGAAGAGCAAACTGACTCCTCTAATAAAACTGCCCTGTAATTTGCATAGAAAAAATATGCTACTCCTTCCAGTGAAGGCACGCTCATTTAAGGAATTGGAAAAAAAGTTCGGAATCCAGGTGGAAAATTCTTGTATATGCATGTGTAGATACTACAATTAAGTTGTGTCCTTCCTGTAGATAATAGTGACGCATAAATACAACAGGAAGTATGGTTCTATTTTATACTTTTAACAGTTTAGTATTTGATAGCATTACATGTCCTACTAGTTTTTGTTTCATAATGATAAGGGAGATTAAAAACTAATTTAACAAGAAAATGGTCATCTGCGTTCAACAGCAATAACATATGGACCTCAAATGAGAATAGACATTCACTTCTTAGCCAGCCAAATTTTCACCTGCTGCGGTGGATTTACACCAATGACGCATTAGCGCTCCGTGCTGCTAAGGCACCGTTTTCTTGGGCTGGAACACAAATGCGCACAATAACAAACTCCTCTCATGCGGTGACCCAACATTAGCCCTCACTGAGCAAGTCTGTATTGCAAAATACTGCTGAGTGAGATCTGGGCAGTAGAACATGCAGTTTGTTAAAGTTTTGACACAAACAGAGTGACCGTGCAGGACCCAGCAGAGGTTAAAGACACAGGTGTGTTACCAGAGAACTGCAAATTTATGTCATAAAAAGGGCCCTGAATAGTCCCAGTAAAATATTTAATAGCCATTGCAATGGGCAGAACATCATAAGCAGCGAAATGTAAATGTCTTAGCATTACTCCTCACACATCTGTGCAAGACAGATAAAGGACATACCGTGGTCTAGCTTTTGGCACATTCGATGAGTCACTTGGTCTCTTTAAAAGGGCTTTCTCCACAAAAGTGTCACCTATGTCTCAGATACTATCTGGCTTTGATAGTGTCCAGTTTCTGCCGTTATCTTGATGACATTATCCTCTCTGCTGATACCCAGAGAAACACGAGCGCCACTTCAAGGAGTCACCTTCAGGCTCTGATGATTGTACAAGGTGCTGCAGACAGGCACAGGACTCTTCGTGGGGCATACAGAAGGGTTTTACAAACTGCATCTTCATTGAACTTCTTACTGAGTAACACAGTGTAAAAATGAGATATGTACTATATTTAAGATGTATATGCGACAGAATGCATGATTAGTGACAGCGAGAGCATAAAAAGTACAAAAAAAAATATTATAATGCTATTACAATTAATAAAATATCTGAATATTTAAATTATGTTTATCATTTCAAAAGGAGTAGGTCCCATAAACACTTTTGGCAAGACAGTTAATGGGTTAATTATACATAGTGCCCATTTTGATTACCAGTAAAATAATATGAAGAAAATTCAGTTCACATATAATAGAATTTCAATTATCATTTCACAGTATTATCGGAAATACATGAAAAATACAGAATATATCATTTGAAGTTGCCAATCCATGTTGCCACGGTACCCCAGCGGCATGATGGGTAACACTGATGTTTCATGGCATCTGGGTTGGGGGGCTGCTCTGTAGTCGCCCTAAATGGTGCCTCTAGATAGCCTGTGGAGTCTGTGGGCTACCTGAAATAGGCTCCACCCCCACCCCCCTCCCCTGTCACCCTGTCCAGGATAAGTGATTGGAAGGTGGATAGAAGGAAGACCCATTACATTAATTAATTAACTAATTAATAGATGGTAATTAAAAAAAAAACAGCCATTAAATTGAAAAGGAGTATTCCTATATCATTCAAAAATGTTGACTAGTCTTGTCAATAGGTGTCATTGATATTGGCGCACAGATCTGAATAATAATAAAAACTTACAAAAATATCTCATAAGCATTTTAAAAATAGTGTCAATTTTACTATTTGACGGTATTTTTGAGATATTTTATAATTTTACCATTTGAATTTGTTTGAAATGTATATTTATTCAGCAGATTAAAAAAAATGCGGTAATACTTACCTGCAAAAAAATAAGCATCGACCTTGAAATTCCCTCGGCAGCAACACATCAACCCTCTGCCATTATAAAGCTTTATTTCACTCCCCCACATCCCCCCTTACCTTTGCATCCTCAAAGTGAAATAAAAAATAAAACTTCCGTAGTCACAGGCAGATTCTAACGCACAGACCGTGACTCAAATGTTCAAGCGCTTTTCATTCCCAACATGCAGACTGTGCCAGTTTTCGTGAAAAACTGTTGTTTATTCTTCAGTGTGGCAGTCGAAATATAGTTTCACTTGTTTACTTGAATAATCTCATATAATCTCATATGCAAGTATTTAATACGCATCCTGTGATCAACCCTGAACCAGCTCCTTCACCAGCACATGTCTTACTTCTTTTTATTACTATTTAAATTTTTGCTGTACTTCACTAACCTTACTGGAAGAACCACTTCATCTACAACCACTGAGAAAATTAAGAAGCCATATTTTTAAACAAATCTGCTTTTTTAAATCCTGGATTAATCGTGGTGCTGCTTGCAGAAGGCTACGCTGAGCAGCAGGTTCAAAATGTCTAAGACAGCAGTACACAAGAATAAGGTGAAGCAGGAGACACTGGGAACAACCAGAAACCAGCCTGGTAAAGGGCATAAGCGACTTTATAATGCCAGAGATGACCGTTAACTTATCTGACAGTTTCTCATGAATTGGAGACATATATATATATAAATATAATTCTGCTGTGGTCTCCTAATTTTTTTCCATGGCTGTAGATCTGTTCTGTGAAACACTGATCTAGATAAATAGATGTAGAATTTTAATATATTACAATACTTTACGATACTGTATGGAAATTTTATGGTTAAAAATGTAATATCCATCCAACCATCTTCTGACCACTTGTTCTGGATAGGGTCACGGGGTAGCTTGGAGGCTTTCCCAGGCAGCAATTTCGATATCATGTAAAATAAATTATTTTTATCTCTGGAATTAGTTTCAGAAAGTAAGTGATTAAACGGCTATTTATTAATCTTTGCTGCTTCCCTCTTATATAGAGAAATATGAGACAGGAAGAGGTGCAAGACACTATGGGCCTGAATTTAAGTGACCTCCCCCCCTTAGCACAGCAATTGATCACCAGCCCAGTGCCAACATAGCTAATGAAGCAAAGCTGACCCCTTTGGTCTAATTAGCTTGTTAGAATTAAACAGGGTCAGTCGGGCAGATAGAGGAAGTTGAGTCAGACACAAGAGTAAGTATGTAGTTATTTTTGTAGCAATGCATTTAGGGAAATATAGATAAAAAGTTAGAATAGCAAAAAGGATTAAGCTGCATTATGAAATTTTACATAGATTTCTATGTTTGTCATCATGAGGTGAACGCATTAAAGACAACAGGAAGACCCCCGCAAAGAAAGTAATGAAAATACTACGTCATCCATAGCTTTTAGATAAATGCAATAAAAAAAATTCCTTTTAGGATTTCATGTTGTTAGGTATAGCACTTTTTTCATAGTTACAGGCTCATTTTATGTTTGTTTTAGCAACAAAGCTATCAACCTGTTCATGTGACTGACCTTCACAGCTGTTTCCCCATAATTTAACAAAACACTTCGGTGTCAAGTAACACTGGTAATTATCTGAAAAGTCTAAAGATGATTTAAACCAGAAAGGAATAAATAATGAAAGAAACAGTATGTTAATTTTACTCATGCATTTAAAAGTGTAAAATGGATGGTAGTTGTGCGTTTCATCACCTCAAAAGATGTAACATGAAGAGACACGACTGGGGAATTTAATTATTCTAATTCATTTTGCTTAACATCTTGAATGTGTCCCATGCATAAGTGGAACGGGTTCAGACTTGCTACATTTTACACCTGTGAATGAGACTTCTGGGACAAACAGTGGCGTCAGCAGCTTGTGACAGAACGCAAACCTGGACCAAAACACAGCAGACCAGGCATCCTCACAGGGAGCCACTTTCACCAGTGGCCGACCATCCAGATAAAGTTGATTTAAAACCTATTAAAAGAGGGTAAAATTGTGTTCCAAAAGAGCATAATGAGGAAAAAATAAAGCAGTATGTTGTTACGATGTCCTTGCAAACAGATAGATTACCCTCCATGCTGGGAACAAATTGTGATTTTTAATTTCAAAAACTTCCCCTCAAATGGCGCCATGAATAATGTACAAGCCCAGGATGTGCTTGGATTGTTTCTCTTTATGGTAATATATTTGTGGGTTGCCCTTTGTCTAGCACTCGCTGTGCCGCACGCTGCCTGGTCCTCAGTTGCCAGCGTGGCACTTTTCCTTCTCTGGGGAGGATAATTCATTGTTGCTAATGAGAGGGAAAAGGGTGTAGGCTGTTTTAATTAAAGTCAATAAATAGTTTGGGCTTTTGCCTTTTTTATCACAGCAAGTATAAATAGTAAGTAAGGAGTGGTACACACTTTAGTTAATTTCAAACAATCCTCTTTCTGTGTTGGAATAATCCTGTGTTTGGATTGTATAGTTACTCAGAATATAGTAGAGGACAATATGTATTGTATTTCATGTAACATTTATGTTTCATGTTCCAAAAGGATCATGTCAAGTACGCCAAACTCCACTCTTTTTCAAAAAAGACTATTTGATAATCCTACCATTATTGCTTGCCAAGGATCTGCAGAGGCTATAGATAAGAAATTCATTAGCTCTATGCCAGTCTTATTTAGATTACTTAGAACATAAGATGAATGTGTCAAGTTGGTTCCTGTCTTATTATATAACACATTAAGCAGAGAGGCTTGCTGAAATTCTTTTTATGTTTTCGCTGCATATACTGGCAAGAAAATCATTGCATATTAGCATATTACCCTATGCTTGCAAATGGCTTATTGCTTTGTGTAGGCTGCAAAGTTAGCCTGGCTACACGCTCTTATTATCACACCCCCCCCCCCCCCAGTGTGCCATATTTCTGTTTATTTGTGGCTAGATTTTAGCTAGAAAGGTGTGCCATAGGTGTGATGTTCCTGTCAAGATAATCTCTATACTACTGTGAAGAGAGGCTCATTTAAACTTTGGTTTAACATTGAATTTCGCTATCCAATTTTAGATGAAGTTGTCTGGAACATCAAAGTTGCCAAGATCAAAACTTTTGTGATGCATTTTATTGTAAACACTTGCCAGAGTTTCTTGTGCTCTGTACTGTACTTGTAGCCTACTGTAACTTTAGCTATATTTGCCTAGTTTCCATAGTAACAGTTTAGTCTTTTGAATTAGTCAAAATGGAATTAGCACTGAAATAGTCAGAGCTGTTGGTTGATTTTCTTCTGAGTTCACTACACACCATGACCCAAAAAGCATGCTGGGGCCTTATTGCACTGCTCAATCACTCTTACTTCTATACATACCTTCATGCATACATTATATAAATAGGGAAAGTGTGTGTATCTTTGTTTATATATATATATGAATATATATCAACTACATATATAATTGTATTATCATGTAATGTTTGTCAATACTGTATATTACAGGTAAAGGTGTGTTGGATGTTAAGGTATACTTACATGCTGCTTATGAATTTCCCTTGAAAGCATTATAAAGGCATTGTGAAGATGCTGTTAATGTAAGGCTTTACTGTTGCTTTACATGAACATTATATGGGCATTAGTGGCTTGATGGTTAGGGAAGCGCACTTGTAATCGAAAGACTGCAGGTTTGAATCCCTGACCAGCAAGACCCCACTGAGATACCCTGAGCAAGGAACTGCTTCCCGGGTGCTGAATTAGCTGCCCCCTGCTATGTCACATATGGGTTAAATGCAGAGGACACATTTCGTTGTTGTGGTGTGTCAACAATGACCACTGATCACTAAATTCTAATTCTAAACTTTGGTAGATCAGATAAAAGACACGCAGGCTATAAGCTTATACTTTCAGTGTGTGAGTAACCTTCCTTTAACAACTTATGCATTTTTATCATTCTGATGTTCAAAGCAACTATTAGTGGTCAAATGTATATTAGCAGTTATTCTTCGTTTGTAGATTTTCTTAAACTCTTCGGCAGCATAAATCATTTTTTTGAGGTATCTTCATACGAGGCATTCTCACTTTGTCTTGATCTAAAGTGTTCTGTGACTAACTGTGCTTCTCTATGATGCCCCTCCTATCCTGATTTGAGTACTTTTAAGGGTTACAAAGAGTTTCTATCTTTTATCTCATAAATGCTAATGCTTTTAGGCTTGTTTTGGTAGATTTTTATTTTTTATAATTTATTTTTTTATCTGCCGTCTTAAATCCACTAGTACAAAGCAACTGCACATCATACAACTACAATCCAACAGCTTTTTGAAGATCTGAACCATCAAATTTATTTGACTTAATTCCCAACTCTATAAATAAATTACCCTCATTTTTTCCCTGTCCTGTATTGGGCAGGATATGCAAGAATGAATTTTTTTTCTTTAATATTTTAAACTTTTATTTCACAACAATCGATTGTTAATTATTTATATGCATATGAAACATAATTCTTGTTAAATACACATTAATAGAACAGTACATGAAAGAAAGAAATTTGATAAAAAAAAAAACAGCATGCCTGCCAGTACATGTAAACTTGACTGACTGATGGTCGAGATAATTGAATTTGTGCATTGTTTTGTTAGCTGGTTCTGATCTGGAATTCCACAGCAGCATAATATCATTGGCTGTGTTGGATTAGAGGACAGAGAGGGAGTTGTGAGTCTGTCGAGGTATATTGCTTGGCTGCTCTCTTAGTTTTTCCTGGCTTCTGGTTGCTGCTTTTTGTGTGTGAAATAAGGTGCTGCCCTGCAGCCGGAGCATCATCTTCAGCACAGCAGGGCGATATTTCACAAATTTTTTGATCATATTTTATATATGATTTGAGGCGGTGGCTCCTTTCCAGCTTTCTCTTGCCCTAGGCACCTACAGCTGAGATAAAGAAAAGCCCCCAGAGGACCTGCCACTGGGTGACGTGATGTTACCTCATACCCAGTTGTGCCTGTGTACCTTTAGCTGCTGCAAGGCAGGGTCAAGGTACTGAAGCATTTTTGTAGTCCTTACTTCAGGAATAACTAGCCAGAGGCCATGTTACAAATTACAGTCATTCAGCATTTCATAAATGGCTGAAATAGCTACTTTGAGGGACATCAAACTTATTTGCGTCTTATAAGTAGCTATAAGTTGATTATTTGTAGGCTTCTTATATACTGGACAACAAAATATGCAGACCGGATGCGTACCAAACCACAAGTTAATCAGGACCCAGCTGATAATGGACCTTATGAATCAATATGGTTAATATAAAAAGGCTTAATGTGGATTGAAGTACAAAAAATACACATAATTTGGCATAATCTCCACCCCCCACCAAAGACAGAGAGTCAAAACAATCATGGAGCATGTCTATATCGAAAGGTATTGATAATTCATTGAAGTTCATGAATTGCTGTTTTGTTATTGAAAATTGTTCCAGACCTCTGAACAAAAATCTGATGCGGACCTAAGATTGAAGTTGGAGAAGGCCTGGAATATAGATTATACAGATGCGGTGCCTGATCCTCTGGGCCTTTTTCCTGAATGCATAATAACGACAGTAACAACAACAATCACACAAAATCTCTCTAGGGGAAGCCCGCCCTCACTGTGAATATTTACTGAAGGGGACCTGCCGCTCGAAACAATCTGTATATGTGACTGTAGTATATAATTTACAGTGTAATGTATATAATATGTAATACACATGTGAACCAGACAGAGATTAGTTGAGGAAGACCCTTGATCTGCCATTGATTTTATATAATAAAAATATTATTCAGTCAAAACTGTTTGTCATTTCCACAGTTGCTACATTTTTACCCATTTAAACAGCTGGGAACATTCACATAACCACATATATCCCATTACATTTGGTATTACAACTGCTCCAAAGCCTCCCACTAAATTTATATGTTGCATCATTCTATTGTTGTATTTAACTATGAGCACTGAAATGTTTTCTCCGTTATAAGTTCAGAGTGACCAGTACATTTGAAGTAAGCCTTAAGTCGTGGGAGGAAATGAGAAATTCCTGAAGAAATATACATGAACTGAGGGAGAAGACCTCTAAATATAGAGACGGGTCTAGATATGTTCACACAAATATTATTTTACTTGCCTTAAATAGTTCAGATTTGGTGTACAAACCCCGCATGGAAGATCAAAATTGGTCTTGCCTTCATTACGAAGAGTAATTGTGTATTGAATACAGTTAAGACATTATAAGATGTTCCAAGAGTTTCTGTGCTTTTGGACCACACAAGTGTTGGATATGGTTCTGCACAGAACAGCACTGCAGGGCTTATTTGGCTGCCATTGTTGTTTGGTCAGTAGAGAGAGCAGATGTCCCCCACCCACCCTCAGGGACTTCCCTCATGCGGCAAACGGCACTCGGTTCCACAAGCACATATTTCACGGAGAGAGCACGGACCGCCTGCTGCCAGTGCTGGATGACCACTGAGCTCTGTACAAACATCATGGAAAGGGTAGCGCGCTCCAAATCATGGGATGGCACCATGCCCCTCCCCAAAAGAAGACCCCACAAGGCACACAGAATCACCTTCGTTGAGGACCCCCTAATCACTTCTGCTGAGACACTGAGCTTTATCAAAATTATGTAATACATACTGAGAATTCGCATCAGTATAGCATCCGAGCTGATTCCACCCAAACCTTGGTATGTCTTACATGTGCGTCCCACCTCTTTGCCTTTGATAGAATCCAGCATTTATGATGAGCATGACTGCTGTTTCTATTGTCCTCTTTTATTTACATTTTCTAATACCATAATACTCAATAATAAAGTCTTTTTTTTTTGCTAGTCATTTAGTCACAACCAAGGTTCATAAGGCACTTTTCTAGCCAAACTAGTTCGGGGTCTGTTACATCCATCATCCATAATCGCTTACCCGGTACAGGGTGACGCGGAGCCTGGAGCCTATCCGAGGCAGAACAGGGCACTAGGCAGGGGACACTCTGGACATAATGATCACAGTCCACCCTCGGGTACACGCACAGTACTGAGAGACAATTCACATAACTACTTATCTTTGACAGCAGGAGGGAACAGGATTACCTGGAGGCATCTTGGGTAAACACAGAGGGAATACAACTGATGCCCATTTATTTAACAGTATTAATTTAGCTAATAATGCCCAATCATTGGTGCCACAAGACTCTGTCATGTTTTTGGCTACATAACCCTAACCCCAGCAGAACATGTGTTTACGTGGAGATTCTGCCATACATTCAGACCATGGCATCCCATTACATCTGCATTTCTGCCGATCTCTTTACGACTGCAACGTGAAATTGCATTCCATATGAAATGCTGTTTGGAGAAAGACGCAGTCGAAGGTCTTGCATCGGCAGACAAAACGGAATTCAATTCGGCTGAGGCTCACCATGTTGTTAGAATAAAACTGGTACATGCGTCACAGAGTGATGAGAATTTTAATGCATAATTTCACAATATGAAGGAATATTTCATTTATATATTAGATGCAGTGGTTCTAAGGCAATAAAAACAAAGAGTTAGATCCTTGGCCTTTTTTCATTTTTAATAGTTCTTGATATATTTTTTCTCCACTTTTACTCCCCAATACTATTACAGATTTCATAAATATTTTGAATTGTTGAGATGAATTCAGATTAATAGACTTTGCCTAATATTTACATACAATAAGGCGCACTGCACTTTTTCATACTACAGCTTGTTGTAACTGCCTGCAGGCCTAGACTTGGGCAAGAGGCTGGGCTGAGAAGAGTGGGCATCATTACAGCATAAATTAAATATGGCCTGAGTGAATTCCTGTAATTATCTTGTTTAATGAACTTCAATGAACCCTAAAAAAGAATTGACCAAAAACAAAATAACAAACAAAGCAAATAAAACAAAGACTGTTTAATTGTTTGCAAATCATTCCATAACTTGTACCAGAGACATCATGTTAGGCACATTCATAAATGACAAATGCTTGATTATGATAGTATGCACACTTAACCTCTATACTTATTGCTACCAGGTGACTGTTATTTGCTCATTGTCAAACACACTATTAGTCACTTAAAGAAAATTATAGCTCTGCTGTTACTAAAATGTAAGTAGTTAGTGGTCCCCACTGTGAATCACATAACTATGATAACGTGTCTATCTATGCATGGATTAGTCAATTAGCCAATCAATCAATTAATATCTTTATTGTCACTGCACAAGCACAATGACACTGAGTTAACTTCAGTACTTGATGCTATAGTATAGAAGATAATAAATAAAAATAGAGCTAAAATGAGATAGGATCAACAATAAAATAATAAATATAAAAGTAGCACAAGAACAAATACGATACTGAAAAAATAACGATTAAATAAAAATATAACGAAAGTGTAAACAGTACACTTGCACACTTACACATGCACAGTATAAACGGCAGCAGTAATAGAGCTTTGTTCGGGACACATGTTACCTGAGCTGGGCAGTCCAGTGACTGCTATGATACCGATGCGGCTTTGGTCACCTGAGTCCAGCCTCTATTTTGTGTGCCTATGCCATTTGCATGCTCTCGCTGTGATGTAGGACTTTCATGCCGGGGTCCAAAGACCTGCGGTCAGAATAAGTGGCCCATTGTGTGTGTCCTGTGATGGACAAGCATGTGATGCTCTTGTCTTGTTCCCTGTGCTGCCTGGGACAATCTCCAGGTAGCCCAGACCGGGATTAGTGATTGTAAGATGGATATTATTCAGTTCAAGTTCTCAAATGAATGAACTTGCAACCCTGAATTTATAATGCCACCCTTATTACCCATAAAAGTGTATTATACGTAAGGTGTCTTGATTTAAAAAGTTAACAATGCATTTCTGGAAGTCATAAGTGGCAAGTTAGGCTGCGTGCGTGCCTGGAGATATTCAAAGCTATCTGATTAAAATTTTTAATAGATTAATTTCTGAAACACTTTACAAAATTATTACATACATTGAATCATCTTTCAAAGCTGGAATAAAATATTAACATATTAAACCAATATTAATAACCAGCTCTGCAGAACTAGTATATATATAAATATAATTTTTTAATTATATTTATTTTCTTTGTAATTCTTTGCCAATACTCTAATAAAGAACCTTGCAAATTCCAAATGAGAACATAAACTATTCTTTTGCTTTATAAGCCAACAATTCATCTAAACAGCATGCACACAAAAAGAAGGGTCAACATGAAATATAAACAGAGCTGGATCAACACCTAAAACCCTGGAGGTGTGAGTAGAATAATCCTCTATCAATGTATTGCTCCTTGGGCTATCATAATATTAAACATTTTAAAATATCAAATTCCCCTTACAGTGATTTACATGCTTTAATTAAGAAACAGTTCATGCTGTGCTGGCCTAATGCTTAATTAAAGTCTTTTTTCAGTAGTTGTTAAGGCATATTTCCTGAAACTACTACAGAATTTTTGTAAAATTCTAAGCACAAAACCAAATCCTACATTGACAAAGCCTGACTTTTCTGGAAAACTTAAATGACAGCATCAAAATATTTGTATGTTTGGTCAAAATTCAACATTGCTTTCATGTTACACACAAAACGTCAATGTATAAACACTTCTAAGCATTCATCGCACACTACCCTACTACACTATCAAATACTGAGAAAAACACTGCTAGATAAAATAATACCTGGGGACAAGCTGTGTAATGCACAAGTCTTTCGCATACTTTTATGTTATTGTTTTGAACAAAACTATATACAAAATACAAAAATAAAAATAGTATGGTAAGAAAAATAATAATTATGATTAGTACAGTAATATTTCTACTTATTTCTATTACCCCAAAAGACAACTACATCATAAAGGATACTGTAATATACATTTACTATAGTGGAAAAAAGCCCAAATGAAAGGCAAATAGAGAAGAAGGGATATTCATTCTGCCTTAGCAGCCCCCCCTAGGCTAGGTCAGGTCTGATGACTACATCTAAATCACAGACAGTGCCCTCCCCTGCAAGACAGGAGCGAAAGACCCTCTTGTGTGTCCAATCCACCCCCGAAAGGCATCAACGCATGTCTCCACAGGCCAAGTCCAGTGCCTGAAGGGGCTTCACCTGCTCATGGGGGTTACTGTCGTAACCCTTCCATCACCCTGCTGGGAAGCACTCCTCTATAGGATTTAGAAAGGACATAGAGTGTGACTGTGTGGGTTACACTGCCTGAAGGTCCTGTAATCAGCAGAATAATTTTGCCACTGAGACCTTGAGCAAGGTCCTTAATCCTCAATTACCCCAGGGACTGACTGACCCTGCTTTATCAGTTGTGTGTTGCTTTGGATAAAAGCACGTCCTAAGTAAATAACCATAAACGGGGAGGAAGAGGGAAGGCAAAGGGGAACAGTGTGGCTCAGTGGGTGAACCCTCTCTTTGCCTGTGATCACAAGGTTGGCAGTTTGAGCCCAACCATGCCATGTCTGCGGGTCCTTCAGCAAGGCCCTTAACCCCCAGCTCTGTGGCTGCCCCTCACAGCCAGCTTGCTCACCCCCTCTGTTTTGGGTGAGGTGTAAAGAGAATTTCCCCATGGGGATTAATAAAGTATTGATTATTCTTAAAGATTCTCGAAAGAGGAGTTATTACTGACCACATCGTAAATATGTTGACATAGTCTGACATAGTCCCAAAACAGATAACAGGACTGATCTTCTGGCTCAGGATCCCTTTGTGCATTTCAAAATGGAACATCCTGAAGACCGATCAGAAACATGAATAGATGTCTTGTGCTGTGTGGTCACAGAGTATAATGCCAATGGAGAACACCATGACTACTGGTGATGTTTCCTGCCCATTGGCCAGGGTTGTCCACAATGGCACAATGGCTAATTATGTTCCATCCTCTCATTCTTCTTTTTTTTTTGGTCAGATTGAACGCAGCTTCATCAACAATATATATTCACTGGCTGTTTCCATGGAATCCCAGGTCAAATGCATCAATAAAGTGATTGTAATTGGAATACCACAGCTTTGTCCAAAAGGTAGTCTCTACATTTGTTTCATGAGTAACCTGTTGTGCTGAAGGACACAGTAAATTACTGACAGACTGTTCCTTGCAAAAGATCCACTGTGCTGTATACCTGTAATTTGACTCATTTGATTTCATGCAAACATTTTCAGAAACACTATGTTTTTACACTATTTTAGCTGCAAACCCCATTAACTCCAAATATCTATAACAAAAAGAGACTATACACAAAAATATGTTTCCATCTAGATCAAACTTTGCATTCATATGGCACAAAACAACCCTGAGATCTACAGACAGCATGTATTGCCCATTTGATACTGGAGAGATCAAGACACAGCTATGAAAACGGGTTGTAGAAATGTTTTACCTGCCATAAATCCAAATTTTGCATCAAAACTTGCAAAAAAGAAACAATCAAAAGAAAATCTGGAACTATGCAAGTATAGAAAAACAATATATATATTTCCCAGCAGGATATAACAGAACAAAAAGAATGTTGGTTGCAAAAGCAATGAAAATAAGAAAACAATGCAGAATTTCTATAAAATACAGAACAGTAGTCAACAATTATTATTTTTTGAAATACTACGGTACATAATTACATCAGGTATTTGTATTCTCATTACTGTAGACAAATCAATTTATGAAACAATAGGTGCTTGAACCTATTGGAAATGCATCTCTTTTACTTTATCACTTTTGCTTTGGAACAGGACACAACAAAGCTGCTTCTTACGCATTCTGTTACGATAGCGACCACGGTAAAGCGTACTTCGGCTTTCTCTTTGCATTCCTTGGAAAATCTTGTTCTCTTCTATTATTAGTCTTGGTATCTCTCAGACCTATACAGTTTCTGGCACGGACAGTATCAGCAATAGCATCGTGTAAATATATGAGGTATTCCATCACCTATTTGCAGCCTTACTATTCTATGAAAATAGGTATTTACCAATTTTCAAAATGATTTCCTTTTCACCAGTCTGACACAATACAAGGATACCCTGAACTGGGCTGCACAAGAGCCAACAGATGCCAGTGATACAGTACAGTCATCTGAATTTCATAACTATTGATGCGGCTTAGATTTGGTTGGGACAGTCTCTTCTATAGCTTTATGTCTTGCTCCTATTCCATTTCGGCCTTAATGAGAGAATGTTACACTTATATAGTTCTTTTCAAGACACTCAAAGCGCTGTACAGAACCAATGAGGAGCCACGTCACACACATCCTGTGTGGCCCCCACCTGGATGATGCAATGGCAGTCATTCTGTGCCAGTATGCTCACCATACGGTAGCTAAGGTGATGAAGGGGCAGGTGAGAATTCATCAATGAGATATGTTAGGTGATTCAGAGGCCATCTTTTTTTTTTTAAAGAGCCACAGTGGACAATTTTAGCCAGCATATCATGGTACCACCTCTACTCTTTCAAAAGCTGCCCATGGATGTTTTATCACCTCAGAGAGTCAGGATCTCAGTTTTACATCTCATCCGAAGGACGGCACCATTTATATAGCAGTGTCCAGTTCACTGCACTGGGATCCACACAGACCACAGGATGGGCAGTACTGTCGGCCACACCGACACCTCTTCCAGCAGCTTTCCCAGTAGGTCTTCCATCCAAGTATTGGCCTGGCCCAAACCTACTTAACTTCAGATGGATTACCTTGTCTGAACTGTAGGCGGTATGGCAGTTGGCCCAAAATCCCCTCCACTCATCTCACCACCTTAACCACTACCTCTACCAATTGTTGCATACTCATTGAGAGAACATCTGAGTTCTATTTTCATGCATGTATTCAGATTGCATTCATGATTTCTTATTGGACCAGTTGCACCATAGAACATTGTGTTAACAGTTAGTGTTTTAACTGCGACAGCTGTATACTGGGTACATTTCATCACAGTTACACTGTCATGTATTGAATGCCAGTGCTTTCTGCATGACAGCCTCAGGTTAATTGTGCATTATGCTCAGAGGTGTGCAATAAGTGCTTAGGAGACTTGAAAATCTCTGTGTATTTTGTCTAAAGTTTTACCAAAAGAGTTTAGGTGATTGCTCAAAGGGTTAGTTTTTGTATGTGATTGAAAAAAAAAATTCTTTCAGACTTTCAATACAAATATGACAGTCTTGTTTCATTCATATACTGTTGCGTGGAAGTATACAGCCTATGACCGCAATGCTGACTTAATCAATCCCTGGAAAGATATCTTGATGATTGGTTATTTTAGCTTGTATCTCTTAATCAATTATAATCAATGACATTGTTAGCTAGACCATGTTCACCACCAGAGCATCCTGCTCATCTCAAGCTATGATCTGCCACTACTGTGTTGTCATCTCAGTTCTAGAAATAGAATAGTCATTTCGGATTTCAGTCACCAATGTTGCAAACCAGGAAAATAACTCCCTGTGACATGTGATACAGTATGCAGAAATGTCTCACCCAGCTCCACACATAATCCACAAGGTACAAGCAAAAAGTAATGCATGACAGAGCAAAGCATCACAGTGCTACTTTACATACTATGGTAGTCATGGGTGTAAATTATGGGGAATGGGGCGTCGTAATCCCCCCCAATAATCAAAACCGACCGATACACCCCCCTGGACCCCACTAAACGGGTGGAAACCTCAACTCCCCAATGTTCAGCCCAAAGCTACACCATTGACCGCAGCAGAATCGATTTTCTTCTCGGAATATTCTGATTGCAGAGTCTACTGTGGAATAACTGATATTTAGTTGTACTCTTTCGCCAGCTTCTGTCACTGACATTCATGCACTAAGACCATAACACATATTTCATCAAACACAAATAGTTCTTATTGACCTTCTTCTTTTACCTGTCCATCCGTCGTGATTCATTGCTCCAATGCACAGGAATGTACTCATCCTTACTTATTCTGTCTGAGGTTGTGATTGGTTTGTGCTCATTTGAACTCTTAGTTGAGTGGCACTACTCTCTGAACAGCCACCTGGCGCATTTTAAGCTTTAAGAAGGAGAGCTTCCGAAAAATGTTCCTAGTTTAGAGAAATGTGTCACCCTTGAGGACTGAGACGAAAGATTTCTTTTCCACTTTTTGCGTGTAAGCAATTAAGAAAAAGTGTAAAAAACGACCTCGTGTATTTCCACAATTCCTCTCTCTGTTGTATCGATAAAGTGACATGCCAACGCTCACTTTAATGACAGTATAAAGAACAAAGTTCTGTCTGCTTTCCTCTGTAAATTATCTGATTCTGGAGACTTCTGTGAATCAGCTAATTGTCAACGGTTAAGTGCATGAGCAATAACAAAGCCGCATGCATTTCTTTCGATATGACTATTCTTCTTCTTCCTTGCCCATCTCCTGTCACACTATCTCTCTGCCTATCTGTCTGTCAATAAGCTCATTTTTTAACGTCAAAATTAGACTTATGGGTCGTATCTCATCACAGCAGATGTAGCGATACCCACATTATTTTCAGCTATTCTGCTAACTCATTAGCTACTATGGGTTATTAGAAACAAGTGTGAACAATTTAGATTGATTACATTTAAATGATGGTGACTGTGATATTGGTGTTGAATTTTGATAGTCTGTGTTTTGCCTCTCGAATCACTGCAGACTAAATGTAAATACGAGGATAATCATGTATTTTGAATGACACTGTGTTCAATTTTGGGGAAAAAAGTAAAACAGTGGATGAGTGCTGCAATTTGTGCTTGACTATGTAAAAATTATTTAAGGTTTTTTTCCAAAAGAGTGATTGATTTGATAACTGATGTTAGGCATTTGAATGCTTTGTTCTCCGTATCAGATTTAGTGTGTTGGCAATGCAAAAAAAACTGTAATCATACATGGTAAATACTGCATGTTATATTTTGGCTCAAGTAAAACTTGATATGTTTTTTTGAAGCCCCAGACCAGTATGGATATAAAGTTGATAGGATAATAATTAATAAAAATCCTACAAATTTTAGATAAAAATCTTAGGCTTAAGGGGCTGGGTCAGTTATTTTATTATATTGCAGTAAACACAAGGCGACACAGTGGTTTTGTGCACTATTCATTCTTACAGTACCTCCAGCCAATATCCCCACAATGTGATGAAAACCTGTTATTTTGACCTTGTGGAGACATTTTTGTCAGTCCCCACAAGACGAAACTCAAATTTTAAAAATCCGTGAATGCAATCAAAAAACTGAAAATTCTAAAAGTCTTGGGTAGGGGATAAGGTTGTCATTGTTGGGATTAGGGTTTTGGCCATAGAAATGAATGGATGGTCCCCACAAAGATATGAATACCAGTCTGTGTGTGCGTGTGTGCCATATGATGGACGGGTGCCCCTGTCTCAAATCCTGTGTTACTTATGCTAGGTTGCAGCTTCTCTGTGACCTTATTCTGGATAAGCGCGTAGCAAAGATACATGGTGCACAATAAGAGTAAATAAAGATTGAATAGAGACTTGAAGTGCGCCCAAAAGACAAGGATTCTGCAGGAAATCTTTGAAAAATTTAAAGCATATTCGGCATATTCAGCAGGTCATTTATTTTTATCTAAAAGATGTCCAGATTGTTTGGATATACATTCTTGCATTGGTATTCAAATATTAAGCTATTTCAAAATATCAATGTTCTTCTTCCGTGACCTCATCAGCACTTCTGAAAAATAACTGTTGAAGAAAGAATCAAAGGATGGGGGAAAAGGCAGTACTTCATTCTCAGGGAATCCCCACTCTCCCAGTTGGTAACCATTGGGTAATAAAAAAAAATTGTTTCGCAGAAGATGTAGAGTGAATCCTACACACCTTAAATTGTTTGACAATATTATAGTTCATGCAAAGAACTGTGCAGATTAAAATTCACAGAAATATACAATTCTTTCTGTTGTTAAATTAGAAATACTTTAGCATGAGTGTCAGACAAGAAAAATAAATGCGTTTCACAAACGTATGTAGATAAGAGGGATAAGAGTTAAAAATGGTGTTCAAGCCCAGTTTAACAGCAGTTCTCTCAATCACTTCCCACAATAACAATGCTGGGCTTCCCTCTCAAAGCCTGCTCTGACCTGTCGTAGCTTCTTCATGAATTGTTTTAGGATACAGAGGCCACATCAGCTGGCCTGTGGACTGGCTCATCCTGTTATAGTCACTGGAAGGGTGAATACAAAAGTAGCTAAGGACGTAGGGTTGACTCTGTTTCTAAATCTCCACTTTAAACCTATTCCCTGGGGCCTCCAGGACTCCCGGGAATAGAGTAGGGCTGCCAACTCTTCACACATCTGGTGTGTCACTTGTGCTATCTGACTGTCACACTTATGCAGAAATCTTGTGGCAAATCTATATTATTCCACTGTAAATCTAAAATTAGCTACATCAAAAGCGGTGGGGCAGTTTGCCATCCCTACAGACTATTTACAAGGTAATAAAACTGTTACCTACCTGTAAGTGCGTGTGCACATGTGTGCTGACTTGTCGCGAGTTGAAAATCTTGCGTCAGCCAGTCGACCGAAGATGGCGGCTCTGTTACAGGCAGCTCCAATAGCGGGTGGTATTGTGCACTCTGCCCTGTTACTTTTGGGTATACGCCTAGCGCCTCACTCACCACAGGTCCTGTTTAGTCCTCTACAGGACCCACAGAAGAGTGAGCTTTGCCTCTAACAGGGCTGACTCAAGTTGTCCTAATTTTGTTAATAAAGCCTTGTACTCCAAAGGAGCCAGGCCCCAAGTCTGCCAGTACCACTCTCCACATACCGCAGCCCAAGCTCTGCACTAAATTACTGCTTCATATACCTGAAGGTGTCCCTCTTTCTCCAGTCTCCTGTTATTTTTAGGAATGCCTTTTCAGCCCGTGCCATTCATTCCCTCCATCTCTTTCCGACACTGACCTGCCACTCAGGTTCTGTTGTTGATATTCCCTACACTGTAGTTCCACCATTATGGCCATCTGCTCTTCATCTCAAAATCAGTTGGACATTGTTGGCAGCCCACTCCTGCTCTGTTACACTTAAGCAGACATTCTAAAGTGCTTGTCCAGTATATTAAGGATGGATAAATGGTAATATAATGAACTGAAAAAAATACATGAAAAGGATACGTTCTGTAGACAGAGACCAGCACTGCTGCACCCAGCATAGTTTTTTAAATGTAATAAACATACACATAATATATACTTCCTTCTGCTGACCTGTAGGCACAAGAAACTGAGGTTGCAGGTAGGTTAGAGGTGTGAGAATATCAAACATCCATCAGATAGCCTCAGGAGGACTCTCTTCAGCAATCACTGCTTTATACCATCTACAATTTATCTGGATAGTCGGCCTACAGAGGGTATTTGTAACATTTCAACCACTTAGTTGAGATTCAACATTTCAGCTGTTATTCCTAGAATAATTTAAGTAAATAACTTATTTGAAGGTGGACTCTTCACATAAAGTTTTACTGATCTACCTTTTATACTAAAACCTGTGTGAAGCTGCTTGTAATGCTGCTAAAAGTCTCCAAAAATGAGGAGCACCATCAGTAGCAGCGCCCAAAGACTCCCAGACACACGTGGATAAAATGTAGGTAAATAAATCTCCAGATCACTCACAAGGGAGACAAATGCGTTGTCAACAAAGTCAGTAGTAAACGTGGCATCCGGCATTTTCCGTCACAGAAAACAATTTGCGTGAATTCAGCTGTGCAAAGTAATCAGCTTTGCATAAAACCATTTATCCATCCATTTTCAAAATACTTATCCAGGTCAGGGTTACAGGTGTGTGAAAATATTTGTTTAGCAAATAACCAGAGAAAGAAATGAAACAGTGTTAAAATTTTAAGCAGGATATATTTTTAAATGTCTTATTCTTCATATAAAAACTCAAAGATGGCATTAAAGCAGACTTTGAAGTCCAGCAATTAGTGTTTTTTGGGGCTGCTGACATTTTATTCTACGTCTTCAAATAAGCAACACAGCTGAATTTTCAATTAAATTTAAAGGGAGAAGAACAAATTCCTTAGTAGTTTAACCAAACATAAATAGGTGGTGATTTAGTAAGCTTTTTTGGCAATCCAAAGTCAGATTTGGGTGGCAGCAATGATATGCAGCCAGAAGGGTCCTACAGAATATTTTAATCTAAACGTATATTGACTCCGATATAGCAGGGGAACAGAATGGCAGATACACTACATGAAACAGGAGTTTAACTAAATCACATTTACAAACACAGATACAAAAGTGAAGCACATTAAGATGAATGCCAATTAGCAATATGTGTCAGCCATAAAGGCGGGCTGACAATCGCTTTGATGTGTGAGTCGAAGCAACACGAAACGACATGAGTTCCAAAGATGCCAAAGAGTCAGTGACTGAATTGCAGGTGCATCAGTCATAAAAGCTGCAGAATAATTCAATGTTTCAAAGGAAACAGTCTCAGAAATGTATCACAGCATAGGCTAAACTGCATTAGCACAGAGGAATAGTATTCACAACTCAAGAATCTGGGCAAGACAGGCATATAGCAACATAGCTGCAAAACACCACAAAAGTATGGCCTCCAAAATGAGCACAGAACCGAATCAGCACCTCTGTGACCCAGTTTCATCAAAAAATTGTACACTTTGTGAGCTTCACAAAGCTAAAATTTGTGGCAGAACTGCCAACCAGAACTCACTGGAATCCACGACCAAAGCAACAGACTGCATATCCTGCTGTAAGGACACAAAAACTGGATCGTTGAACCATGGGGAAAAGAAATATGGTCTGATGAGTGATCTTTCACCCTTCTTTTTCTAATCAAGACAGGTTTACATTTGAAGTAAAGCAAAGCATTCCTTAAACCCACAATGTATTTTGGCATCTAGGAAACATGGTGAAGGGTCCATATTGGAATAGGCAGAAGTGACTTGATCTGATAATCACTCTGCTTCGTTGTCTAATGGCAATAGAATATGAAGCTATTTCTGACAGCCAGGTGGACCTTCTCATATTCCAAGACTATAATTCAAGAGTGGTTTCAGGATAAAACTTTCTATGGCCCTCCTCTGTCACCAAATCTGAGCATCATGTATCCTTTATTAGAAGTTGTGAAATTTAGAGAGGTGCATAATCATATAAATTCTGGGTATGGACAGGTACAAATAATAAATAAGGTCAAATAAAATTAAGGTCTAACGGAGAAACTCTCTGGCCATTTATATTGGTAAGATTTAAAGTAAGACGTCATGAAGTATGTAACCCGCCAGGGATTACGTCGCTGAAGGTATTTTGTTACAAGGTAGGGTTTTGAAGATGAGATGTGTTTTCCATGTAATTGTGAATTTTACAGTAAGAAAACAAGCTTCTGCATAAACTGCTGGTAAGGAAGGTTAGTTGTAGAACTAGTTAATGAAACAAAGTTTTCTGCAGAGAAATTGGCAGGTAGTAGAACATTAGAATAACCAAAGAGGTTTTGCGGTTTTTGGCATCATCCCTAGAATTTTTTCGGCTTGTTAGTTGTAAGGACAATTATTTTTACCGCAGTGTTCACAAAAGGTGTTTGAGTTTAATTGGTCTCTGGTAATATATGTATAGGTTGTAATGATATTACTATTGCAACTTCAACAGAAAAGGAAAGTTCTGTTTTCTCTTCATTAAAACCCTTTACTTGTGATTAAAGTTAAAAGTTCATTAGGTTTGACATGCACACAGAGTTTTGCCATTAACATGAAAGTGAAGGTAATATTGTGGTTGTTAATTATAGCCCCGTGATTGAACAGTCATTGGAAAAAAATCTCTGCGACACTCATGATGGAGACTTTAACGGCTGTTTACACACCCACAAACAAATGACCCAAACCAGCTGCTTTCAAGACGGTCAATGCAAATATGCAGATCTTTAATGTTAATATCATTGTTAAAATTCTATTCCAGAAGGACAGAGAAACTGATGCAATGAGATGAAAGAAGTCAGTCGTTCTCTCTATTGAAGCATTGGTGTGACGCCGTCTGAATCAATTGACACGCTGTACATTTGTTACAAACCATAAGAATTACCCGACTGAGAAAAGTCACAGTAGCTTACCCACAAATTGTTTAAAAACATTGAATAATGATGTTAAGTAATGATAAAAAGTTTCATATTGAGGCCAGCAGTTAGACACATCATTAGGATCTAAATTAGGCTTCATGATCATTAGTGATTTTGAGACGCTTTGAGGGAATATAATCACTTAAAAAATTGGGTAATTTAAAGATGGTAAATAGTGTAAAGTCGCTTGGCATAACAAGTGCTAATGATTGAAGTATTTATATCCAGCAGCTAAACAAACAGTAGATACTTTTGAAGCACAGAAAATCCCTTTGATGATGTGCCTGATCTGAGGAATTTTCAGGAAAGATGAAATACACAAAACTCATTAAGTACCATTTAACATTGGTTTGACGTTAAAGATGCCTGCGTCAATTTCAGTGTGGTCTGTGTGATGTAATGAGAAAAATTCTCAGTGTGGTCAGTATATTGTAATGAGTGGCTCGTTTGTGACTGCACTCTTTTAATTGCTATGAATGCTATTAAATCCCCTCACTAAGGTACTTATATACTTGGTCACCTTAAGCAAAAAAGCTGGGACAAGAGTGAGCAGAACCTCTGCAATGTGGAAGAAGCAGTTCTACTGGTCAAATTATATACTTGGAAAAAAACATACTGCAGGCATTTTCAGACTATTGGAAACTTTGGGTACTTAAGTCCACTGAATAGGTAATATGCAAAAAAATCAAAAACATATGTTTTCTCCATATAATAATAGTGTGCTTACACATACAGGTCAAAACCCGATTTTGTCCAAATTTCACACTCAGGTCAAAATCCAGTTGGTGCCTATTTTACGCACAGAGTCTTAGCAACTTTACC
This sequence comes from Mormyrops boulengeri, assembly GCA_026781065.1. Classification (NCBI taxonomy): domain Eukaryota; kingdom Metazoa; phylum Chordata; class Actinopteri; order Osteoglossiformes; family Mormyridae; genus Mormyrops; species Mormyrops boulengeri. Next base: position 15,363,608 of record JAODLD010000047.1, read on the forward strand.
CAGACCGGGTGAAATGAACCATTACAAACGCCTTAGCTATGCTTATACGGAAGCAAAAGGGATCTAACAATGCAAGGAAGAGGATGAAAGAGCTCGCGAAATAGCAGAAACAGGCATGCGATGTGTGAAAATGCACGGTGCTGCAATAATAGGAAATGAAGGGAGTGAGAAGATTCTGCTGCAAATTTTATGTAGCCTAGTAATACGGCTTCCGTTCAGTTTTCCACAATAGCACCCTGATCTAATAGCCAGCAGGTTTTGCTGTGAGCATTGTGTCTTTTAACATTTATGTGGACACACGGGCTGTCATAGGCATTAATGATTGGGCACAATGACTATAAACTGTATGCATTTTTCCATCTTGTTGATTTTATAACGGCATGTTCACATGCTTTTTTTACACTGTTGTACACATTTATTAAAGTTACTGTTGGACACTTGCATTTAGCTCAATCAGACATCCACTCGTCCATCTAGTTCCACATCCCGCAACTCTTTTTCCAGTACAGGTCATGGTGAGTATGGGGACAGTCCCAGTGAGTGCAGTGGACACCCCGAATGGGACTAGGACCCAGGCAAACACAAACTGCAAATACACATGGAGCTATTCAAAGCCATACTGCCCTCATTCAGAAAGCAGAAATGGATTAGAAAAAGTGAACCGCTTCTTTAAATCTGACGTAGTACTGATTTTCAGGAATGATTCTCAGCTCTAAAGGCAGATGAAGAATAATGTGAACGAATATAGTAAAATCAGAGTAGAACAGTGTATAACAGGAAAAAAACCCAGCAATTTCATAAAGTAATGCAAAAAATGCTGACTTAAGACTGCATGGCGTATAAGTTTAAGGTATGCTACACAAATTTGATAGATGAAGCCATTTTACTGAAAATTCTTTCTTCCCAGAGCTGTACTTGTCTTGGCGGTTGTAGTTATATTCTATGTTTAAAAGTTAATACAACCTTAATATACCAGAGAAGGCGCCTAGTATAATCAGTTTTTAAAGTCTAATAGTGTGCCATGAGACAGCATGGTATTTTAGGGATCTGTGCTGTACCTGCCCACATCCACAGCCGGGGGTTCGAATCCCATCCCAGCTCTGTCTGGGAATGAATTCCGCGATTATCCAAATACAAACAGTCATGTGATTCGGATGGCATTATGTCCAGGGGGTCCCACTTCATTCCCTCTACAGCCTCATTCTCCACATTATTGAAGGTGGTTGGATATAAATGGTGTTATTTTAATGGCTATAATATAATTTTTTTACAAAGGCATTGATTTGGAGCTACACTACTATTTCTGACGATCAATAATGATTATGATAACAGTATTACATTCATACTGGTAAGTATCGCAGGGGGGGCTCAGAGCCTTTCCCAGGCAGGAAACTATTCATAAATATAGTAATCAAACATCAATGGTTTCATTTCAGGTAATAGCAATTCATTTTCAACTGGTTTCTACCCTTGAAATAGTCACAACTATGGCAATATGAAGAAAAAACAAGTGTTCTTAAACATCCACTTGGGAGAACAACTGAGGTAAAAATGACAGCTGAAATGCACAGTGGGTGCCTTTTGGATTTCTCCATTCTTTCTACCAGCTGACAGTTGTGGGTGCTCTACTGCATTCAGGCTTAGTTGCCTTAGTAACAGATGGTATTTGGTGGATGTCGTCGACGCTTGGACTAAGGAAAGGGGGACGTCAAAACAGAGCCATAAGAGAAATGTTTTTTCCTGAGCACACTAAGTTCTCTGATAAAAAGGGAGAAATGCCTGTGTGCAGAATAACTGGCAATGCTATACAGTACTGCACCTCCATAATGCCTTTATATTACATTTGTACAGCATTTAATGCACCTTCATAATTAATGCATTCATAGAATATTCATAAGCAGCATATAAGTATGCCTTAACATTAATAACAAACATTATACAACATTATATAATTGATCCATCCATTTTCTGTGACTTCTTATCCTATTCAGGTTCACAGGGGTCTGAAGCCTATGGGCGCAAGGCAGGGAACAACCCAGGACGGGCCGCCAACTAGGGGTGGGGGGTAAACCGGTGTCATAGTCATTGCTGGTGTGATTGCGCCCCGGAGTAGCTAAAGAAGCTAAACGAACTGGAAGCTGCAGATAAGTAGCTAACTTAAGCCGCGTGTGACTTTGCCATTAGTTTGGGTGACAAGGTTGACCATGGCCAAGAAACACGAATTTCTCACATCTGACTCATACATGAGTGGACAATTAAAATGCAAATGGTGCTATTTCGTTTTAATTTTATTTTTTGCAGGATTTTTGCGCACAGACTTTGGAAACTAAATGGCAAAGTGGAGATTGTATTTTCGTTTTATCATTTTCATTTTCATTTTATTTTTTGCAGAAAATACCTCCCATAGAGTTGCAATCTGAATACTTGTCCTTATATAGTCTATGTAACTGGTTAATTTGCGTTGGGTGAAATTTCTATGAAACACTCTGAAGTGGGATGGTGAGTTGCTTTGTTACTGCAAGAATGATAAAACAAATATGAGAAAACATTACCGATGTCACCCTCTATATCATTTCGATACCAGATAATAAAGCTGTTCAGATATGTTAGGAGGTTAAGATATATACATGCTGCTTATGAATGCATAACAAACGCATCATGAAGATGCACTGAATGTTCTACAAATGCATAATCAGTGCTTTATTAAGGTGCAGTTAATGTAAAGCATCATCAAATAATTTATTTACGGACATTTTTACAAGCCCTCATCAATCTGATGACACTCCCCGTTGGTTTGTTTCAAGTATTAGGAGAAGCGTGACTATTAACTCATTTAATAATCTGATACACTGAATCTGTTCAATGAGAACTGAACGCTTTATTATTCTGCAACCGGCACACTGGACAAATCTATAGGAAACAGAAAACATGGGGATAAAAAAGTAACATATGGCCCAGTCTCAAAGCACGACAGAACAGGCATATCTCTGGGACTCAGTTGACGGGTTATGAATAATGTGACAACTTTGACATTACTGGCTGACGGAAGGCCAGCATTGAGTATAGCCAACTAGTGCTGTGCCTGAATAAGGAAACATCCATAAAACTTTCTGGATGCCCATGACAGCAGCCAAAGTCCAGTCCTGAAATGCAGAAAAGTGACAGCTGAGTCCAACATGCTGTAACTGATTGGTGACACTGACTGAGGAATGAGGAATTCCACCTATGCAGATAAAGAACATTAACACTGGGTCAAAACCGTACGAGGTGCATCACTGATCATGGTACGGTTAGTAATCATGACGATCCCCTTCTGTAATTGCAGCAATCAGTTTATTTGCGGATTTAGCCTGTGGTGTGCAGTCTCTGACTCAGGGTAAGTCTGCAGCAGCCAATTAATTTGCCCTTAATAATTTAAATCCCTCTAGGTTAGTGGTGAATGGCAAAGTTTTTATTTTTGTATAATAAATTGTGCTGTGTATGGTTGGAAATTCTATGATATGTTAATTCATACAAAATCTTATTACTTATGTATAAGAGAATGCACATTTCACTTTGGACAACAATATATAGATACGCATCAAGCGAAAAAAGGAATACCAAAATTACAAAAAAATCATCCTCAATTCACATACCAAGACAATCCTACACATATTGAATGTGTTCATTATTATATATTGATGTCTATCTTCATTTCTTGACAGAACTATACTATACATAGCTCTGTCTCTACAATAAACAGAACATATACCCATATTAGAATAAGGCATAACTTATTAATCTCAGGTCATTGAAGCACACATACAAACATACTAAACAGTGATTATTTAATGAAACCTTTCATGTCACCTGCATATCCAGCTGAGCAAATTATAGAAGAGAAACAAATTTCAAGGGAAACTCATGCAGAAGACACATCTGTATTGCCAAATCAGCTTAAGGGCTAAACTTTAGCAAACCAGCACTATTCCCTTTTTACTAAATGTTTCGCATTATACTTTGAAATTGTTGCTTAGAAATGGCATTACAGAAACTGCACTGAAATCCAAGCTTTAATCAACTGCATGAAATATTTACTGCACCCGGCTGTCAGTTGTCTGTTGCTTGTTCTTTTTATTGATAACTTCCTTTAAATATCGAGTCAGGTCTCCCTCAAAGACTGCAAATTGCTGTTATAAGAAAGAACAGGCAGCAGAGGAAGAAAATAAATCTATGATCTGGTTCACCATGCGGTTGATTGGCACTGACAGCTAGTTATATGTTGGGCCAAACAAAGTCTGCTACTCATGTCTAGGTCGGTATCTCAATATCATACTTTTTAACCCTAGTTAAAGCATCTGTTCAAGTTTACAGTAGCAGGAATTGTCTCTATCCATTCAACTACTTCCTGCTACATGATCAACATTTTCCCAAATTTCTAAGAAATAACAGGTGTAAAGGAGGGCTGGTGAATTTGCTCCAATTTGCAACCTTGAAACTGGTCAGTACCAATCTGAATTTCCGACAAATCTGTCATCTGATTTTCTCCCTTTTTAAATACGTTTTGGCTTTTTTTTTTTTTGGCTCAGGGTATGGCCACAGTAGAAACAGCCATCATAAGCCACTGCTTTTAACAAACTCCTTTTATATAATGACTTTGATCACCCGAAATGAGCTCTCAGGCCCTCAATAGTGAATCCTCAAAGACACATATCATAGTATTACATATTACTAAATTACATTTTGTGAAAATCTGTCCTAACCATGACATATGCAAGATGTTATCCATATTTAGTTACGGTTTAACACATTTCTGATAGAAGTTCCAAAAGAATGATTTTTATCCTGGAAAAATAACAAGACTAGGTTTTCTCTTATCTTATCAGTGGTGACTGAACAAATCACCAGTATGGATCTTCATAAATTCACTGCCACCAGTGGATGCAAAACACAAACATTCCGCAGAACCTCCTAAAGAAACATTGGACACAAGTGATAAAATGAACCCATTAAAATCCACAGTGTGCATCTAGCACAAACCGATGCAAGACAGCGAGTTATCAAGATCTTAACAGTCAGATTTAAGCCTTAGCTACAGACCTCATGTTACAGAGTAGTAAAAGCTATGGAACACAAATCCCAGGTAGCTTTTAGCCTAATCCTTAAGCTTGGCGTCAGCCTGGCACTTCTAAAACACAGCCCATTGCATTGGTGGTATTTCCACTGTTTTGCAGTACTTCTTTGGTGAAAGATTTTAGTTTTGACAGTTGCTAAGAGGCTACAGTGGGCATAATACAAAATCACATCCTTAGTATGCAGATAAGCTGGACGACATACTAGCAGCTACCACTGCCTGTATCACTGGTGTTCGTTATAGTTAATGAAGGTAGATACAGAGGGGAGTGATCAAAAATAGACAGAAAAACCCACACTGATTCAGGTGTTCAATGAAAGCAGAATTTCTATAATGCTTGCCCACAGTCATAGAATGAATATTTAACAAGATAGTACATGAAACATTAACAACAAATGATACTAATGAGCTATAACAATGGCAAAAGCTTCTGTTCGATGATCATGGATCTATGCCATTTGACATTTGCGATACTTAAAACTTGTTGCAGGCAATTAAAAGTGAAATAATTGAGAATGGTAATCTCACAGGCACTCGATTGTATGGCCTTTGCCATCAGAGCTGGGGTGGGGGGTGTGGATGCTCATCACGTAAGGACAGAATTGATTCTCTTCACACTGTATTAATTAACAATGGAGAGACCAGTAAAACAGTCAAAGAGTTCACTCCTTTCTGCCTTCCCGTCTTGCACAAAGTGTTAAGCTCAGATTTCTGTCACGGTGCTATGAAAGCATAATTTAACCCTGCATAAGTCAAGATTAATGCGTGTGGGCAGAGGGATATTACAGTGCTCTTCAGTGCGAGTCGCAAATCATTGGGCATGAAAGTCTACGCATAAAACGCACCCAATTCTTACTGAGAATTTCAGCAAAATGCTTGCCGGGAAACAACAGCGAAGAGACGAAATAAACATAATCTATTTATGGCAGGGTGGCATGAAGACAGAGCGGTGGCAAAAAATTAGATCAGAGTAGCTTGATGTTATTGAGCCTCTGGTTCCATTCACCTAAAAACACTTGAGAGGCATTCTGCAGCCCTCAGAGTAAAAAGCTAAATAATTCTCCTGGCATCCTGATTGATAGCACACTGCTGCCATCTTCTGCAACACATGTGTGGCTAATAACAGCATGGTCACAATCCTTGGTGCCGTGATTGCCGGCGTGGCCCTTTTACTATGGTATGAAGGAAAGCACAACGCGATAACTTTCTCCTCTGCTGTGTTGTGAAATATAGTTCCAAATAGAATCATCATGCCGCAGTTTTCTGATCTGCATTTTAAATGCCATGTAGAGAGAGGGAGGGGCTGTGCAAGAATAAGCGATAAAAGGATTAAGCTTTTGACAAATGGTGCTGATGTAGAAGGAAAATCTAGCCTCGTCTCACGGGAAATGAGGAACACAGAGAGGTCAGACAGAAGGCTTTCCATGACGTCTCCTCCTCAGGCCAAATCACTCCATCACATCCCGTTGAGAAGCGCAACACCGTAGCCGGTCCTATTCACGCCACACCATACCCGCTGATAGGAATTTAAATGCAGAGGGGGTCATGCGAGGGGGAATTAAACTGAAACGTGATACTAACTCAGTGTGGGAACTCTGATGTAATATCAGCTACCGGAATACACTTGATTTTCATCCAAGATTTTCGTGAATAATAAAATAAGTATTCTTGTGGTCTATTTCCCGGCAGGCTCCTGTAATTCATATTAAACTCTTCGCCATCAAATACACTGCTCTTTCTCCCTGTAATGCATGGAGGATTCATGGGAAACTGAATATTAGAAACCTAAAACGGATCTTATTTTTCAATAACTTTCATAATATGCCAACATCTATAATTATTTTCTTCAATAAAGCACTTTTTAGCTACTTTAGCCACTGATATGATAAAGATCAACATAAGTTATTTCCCATGTCAAAGTCTATATATAACATTTCACTTCCCTTACTCGTGAACAGGAATCCTAAACTATATTGGGGAGAACAGGAATAGAAAACATTGTCAGATTAAGGGAGCACTTGCTGTGTGTGGTAATGGCCTGAAAATGCATATACTGTAGCTCTGAAAAGTGAGGTTATGTGAGCAGAAGAGGAAGGCCCAATTTATATGACTTGTAAGTAAATCCTAGGGCCCTTTGACAGGAAAGAGGGGCCCGTCACATACACAGGTTTGTAATTATATCTTTGTGGGGACCCTCCATTCATTTCTAGGGGGGAGACTCTAATCCCCACATGACGACCTTAACCCCCACCCAGCCCTAAACTTAACCATAAATAACCAACAGAATACAAGATTTTTGGCATTTTTAGTTTTTTTGATTCCATTCACCGATCTTTGTGGTGATCTGAAATGTGGTCCCCACAACATAAAAATAACAGGTTTTTATTACATCGTGGGGGCCATTTAGTCCCCCACAATGTAATATAAACATAATCCACACACACACACACACACACACACACACACACAAAAGCATCACCGCCTCAATATTGCAACAATATTTCCTCCTCTCGCCATCTCCTCTCACTCTTGTCACATAAAGCTTGTACGGACTCCTGTGATCACACCTTCTAGAATTAACTGTTTTGCTGCAAAGAAATCCTTCATTATACAAGTAACGTTCTTGCTAACATTGTCAAAAAACTTAATTTAAACGTCTACAAATGCCAAAAATGAAAAATAACAAGTCCATTTTTAGATTACAGTTCCTGAAACAGATCATGTCCATGGAGTTTAATCAAGTAAGATGCAGTTTCTGGGGATTGTATTAAGAAACTAATTAGAATAATCAGGTGAACTAATTGGCTCACCTACGTAACGCAAGGCGATGTATTTTCTGAGGTCTTTTGTTCAACCGTGCATTTCAGAATGGTTTTCCCCTCAGGTCAGTCAGCTCTCAGCACGGCATTATCTACAGCATATGGAGTACAAACCCCAACGAAACTGATCCAAACTAATTATGCATTTTCTGCTCAATTAATATCGTTGAGACGCCCGCAGTATCACAAAACTCCTGCAGCTTGATTAATACCAGGCTATTACATCTCGGCACACAAGGAAGCGTCAAGAAACTTTCTTCTACAAAGTTCAATTCTTCCTCATGTCATTATTTTTAAATTGAACGGCAGCTTATCTGTGAGGGCTAGGAATGCCAAGGATGAAAGTCGCTAAAATCCCTGCCGCCTGTTTTCCACCAGGCCGAAGCTGCACATTTAAGCAGTGTGGATTTAAATCGCACAAAATGAATGGATCCGCAACATCCTGCACTGGCAAGGCATAGCATGTCACTTCGATATAAACCATATAGATTTGGTTACTCATTAATGGGCAGTATATTGTTGGTACATAAAAACTTTTTGCATATTTGAATTTACTCCTTGTACAACATTTAATTTTGAATTTGTTTAATACTAACTTTTTTGGCATTTGTTGTTCTATTTGCTGCTGAAATGCCTGAATTTACCCTCCAAGCACCAACAAAGGACGTCTATTCATATGTATGTATGTATGTAAACTGAAATGCTTCATAGATGCCTGGTGATTACATTGAGTATGTAATATGAACATAGTAATGAAAGTCAAATGCATCTGAAGTGCAAATTCAAAATGCCAGATACTTAATTGCCTACTTTTGGACCACACTGAAAGCATTTAATATCATTTAACATGATGTAACATGGTACAATTAATATAATAGCATATCTTCAAAACACATTAAATAAACTAAGAATAAGAATGTGATTTTATTGCTCAAAGGCGGTAATAATGCCTTCTTTTAAGTTCAAGAAATACAATCCCTCCCCCACGAGTGTTGGTTTTAAAATTGTGTAAATTTAGTAAATGGGGCCCAGTCAGGCATAGCCCAGAGAAATAACATGGGACCGCCCTCTTGTGGGCCTACCACCTGCAGGGGGAGCCGTGGGGGGTTGGGTGCAGTGTAGATTGGGAGGCAGTCGAAGGCGGGCCTCGGTGAACCGATTGTCAGCTACCAAAATTGGCTTTAGGAACACAGAATGTAACATCTCTGGTGGGAAAGGAGCCCAAGCTGGTGCCGGAGGGAGAGAGATACCGACAAGATATAGTCGGGCTCACCTCAATCCATGGCTCGGAATCCGGAACCAAACTCCTAGACAGGAGCTGGACTCTATTCCACTCTGGAGTTGCCCTTGGTGAGATGCGCTGGGCAGGGGTGGACCTACTTACAGCGGGCTAGTTTGGTGCCAGTGTGTTGGAGTTTACCCTGGTGGAAAGGAGGGTCGCCTCCCTTCAGCTTCCTGATGGGGGACGGACCCTGAGGGTTGCTTGTGCATACGTGCCGAACACCAGCCCAGAGTATCCAGCCTTCTTGGAGACCTTGGAGGGGGGGGGCCTGGAAGGCGCCCCTTCTGGGGACTCCATTATTCTTCTGGGAGACTTTAACGCTCGCATGGGTAATGACAGTGAGACCTGGAAGGGTGCTATTGGGAGGAATGGCCTGCCTGATCGTAATCTGGGCGGTGATCAGTTATTGGATGCCTGTGCTAATCACAGTTTGTCGATAACGAACATAAGGGTGTTCTTACAGTAAGTGTACCTGGCAGCAGAGCAGCCAAGGCCGCAGTTTGATGATGGATTTTATAGTTGTATCGTTGGATCTGTGTCTGTATGTTTAGGACGCTCGGGTGAATAGAGGAGCCGAGCCGTCGACTGATCACCGCCCGGTGGCGAGTTGGATCCGATGGTGGGGGAAGATGCCGGATAGAACTGGTAGATCCAAACACATAGTGAGGATGTGCTGGGAGCGTCTAGCAGAGGCCCCGGTCCAGAACTTGGGGACATAGAGCTTGTTCCATGGGAGCTGGAGGAGGTGGCAGGGCATCCCTGCTTAGACTGCTGCCCCCGCAACCCAACCCTGAGTAAGTGCCAGAAGATGGATGGATGGATGGATAAATTTATTGATCGAATAAATACCACCTCCAATATTGGACAAATGGTTGAAAGATGGATGGGTAAGCTGAAATTTCATGGAGATGCATTTAAACTTAAAGTTAAATGCATTTTTACCTTACTAAGACTGGGACCCTTTCACTCTTAACCTATCACATAACACAAGTCAATTTTCCATCACAGTGTATCCATCAGCTATATTGTGAACTTCTACAAAAAGTTTAAACTGCTGTATACAAAATAAGTAAAAAATAATCCTAACATGCATTTTAGGGAATTTTAAATGCATTTTGGCTCACAGCCCTCTTACCAATTAATACACAATAGAAAAGCCCGTTTCAGCGTGATTAAAAGTAAGATTTTCCGAGATCTCTCACTGCCATGCACTTGGGCATTATTTTTAACGAGCTCTATTTTGTCTGCATTAAGTGCCAAAATTCCCAAAAATTTAATAAAATTGTTCACCCGGCAGGAAAAAGCTTTAAGCAAATACAGGCAAATCTCACTGACACCTGTCAAGGAAGGAAAATAAATAAATGCCACACACACACAGGGAGCTGTAGGTTGATGGTATGACTTGGTAGGTAAGCCTTATACCTTGTTTAATAATCATGACTTTTCTTAGACTCACAGTTACTCAGAACAGAATGGAGAGCAGGCAGTAACATCTACAACATACATGACCACATCCTCCGGGTTCAGTTTCAGGATCTACAATAAGCGGTACCCCATGGGCATGAAAGATTGTGCACTGGCAATGCGTCACAATTCACAGTGCTGTCTCAATTCATAAAAATGCCAATATTGTTCATGCAAAGTCCCGGAGAATTGCAATTTAATTTAAAATAACGACACACTGACAACTCTTTCCGAAGGGCAGTGAAATGATTGCGGCCTGCAGGCAGACATTCATAAAGGATTCCAGTTCACAGGTGACATTCAGCCCTCTGTGGACCCCTAAAGAATCAGCCAAAATGAATTCCATCGCCCAAGCTTTCACACAGTCACTTTCAATGAAGGGAAGAAAATTTTTATGGTTAGGTTATTCCTTAATAATATGGGGGGGAGAGAGAGAGAAATAAAACATTCTATAAATATAGGCTACTTAGGTTAATTGTTTTACGACAGATGGGAGAAAGCAGTGCTGAATATTCAGCTTCTTACCATCTCAGATTAGTTTGCTGCAACATCATTTATATAAAGGTAGTTCATAGTGCACAGCACAGCCCGCTAGCACGTGTCAGTATTGCTTGATTTTTTTCAGTCTTTTCTACTTTTTTCCTACAGAAAATATTCAGAAGGACACAAGCAAATACACTGTCTGTATTCCAGATAAGTCAAATCTCTTGAACATAAATTTTAACAAGAAACCCAAATCCACAGTAGACTTTCAAAAGCAATTTGTGCAATCTGTAATTATGTGTCAGATGCCCCCCCCCCCCCCACCTGCCTGCAGCCGTTTGCAGTCCACAGAAAGTACTTTTGGTTAAAAAGCAAAATAGGGAGATTAGAATATATTTTAAGATAAGTAGGTTTGCATTTAACTGTTTAGAATAAATAGATATTTTAGAAGGATATTTTGTATACATATCCTTCTAGGTTAATATTCTATAGTAATGACAATTCTTTTGGTAACATAAGCTGTACACTTCAAATTTGAGTGCGTTACAGAGGAGTAAAGACTAATCAATTTATGGGGATGATATTTCATTTTTGGAAGTTTGAGACAAATATTTTAACAAAGACAGCAGAAAAAAAAATCATAATCAACATTTATTTTATTTTCCTGAAAAACATGACAATTACACAAAATCGAAATTTACCCTCAATATTATCCACCATAAAATATTTCCAGAACCGCACGTCATGTTTGTTTCCAAAGGGCTAAGGAAATGTTCCAGAACTTTCTACAATGTAATAAGCACAACATACAGAGTGATAATAAAGTCACTGAAAAGACCACAAGAGAAGAATTAAGAAATGGGAAGTTTAAATGCTCAAAAGTCATTTAAACTTTTGCAATAGGATTGACTGAGAATCTGGGTTAAACATTTAAAGACAAATTATAAAAATAAAAAAGTCTAGTAAACACCCATTCCACTGTTAACAGTTTAAGAAGAAACACACCTTTTGTAAACATACCTGTGCTCAGAATATTGGGGTAGTGTTATGAAACTTCTCTGGTTTTGTATGGCACAAGCGTACCAATACAGATAAACTGCTTAAAAGATCTGGAGGTATTAAAAAGGTGACATTACTACTGTAAAAAGGGATGCCATAAAAAGAGATTCAACATTATGAGATTTTAAATGCAAGAACACACACAACAAAACATGACCTAACATTGGAAAGTTGGCATGAAAAGGAAAGGTGCACATCAAATAACATTCAGCCTAGTGATCGGTGACAGCCCATCATGGATTAGATTCCCAGTGAAGGTGAGTATGAAAAGCTTACAAACATTCAAGCAAGCAAATGATGAGGCACACCTGCACGTACGTTGAAAGCGGGTCCGCAGTCAAATTGTACAGAAACTATTCTTAAACATTTCAGCACAATCTCTAAAAATGTAATTTCACATTTTGGCAAGTATGCAGCAGCACTAACATTTTCCTGAGCTCATCCTAAATGGAGTATGATTTAAGGGACAGACGAAAAGCTGCAGACTGTACCAGGGAAAGGCAAATGAATGTTTTTTTGAAAATCAGTAAATGCAGGGCACAAAATAATCAACATATAAGGTCAAAATACATGGTCTCATAGTAAGTCCTTGAAAACTTGAAATAGATGTTAACAGATTAAAACAAGGAAGTTTGTGCAGGATACATATAAAACGTGAACCAAGTATGTAAAAAAACAAAACAGTGTTTTCCGTACAATTCTTTAAAAGGAAAAAAAGAAAAAGAAGAAAAAAAAAAAAAACATTTCATTACAACTTCTGCAGTTCTTTGGCCTGGCCGTTATCACCATGACACTAAACCGTCAGACTGTGGACAGGTAATTAATAAGGAAGGCCGCCTCTGTTGTGCAGCCAAAAGTTAATTTCCAAATCTCAGACTGCGGAAACAAATTGTAACCAGAGAGAGAAGGGAGGGCTGCTGTACTATTTTTACCTTGATTTTGGCTTTCACCTCGACTCATAGAGGCGGCTTTGAATACAATATCCACTCTGACGGAGGAGTCCTTGTCTCCCACGAGCACACAGCGGATGTCTGAAAGTTTGCGCAGGGTGAGCTCCTCAAAGTGAGCTCGTCTGGACACCATGGTGATGGAGCGTGGGGATGGGTGGAACACGCCATCTTCCTGCACCAGGCCCAGATGGCTCTCCATGAGCAGGAACTGTGATAAAGCATCTGGCCTTGGGGGATGGTTCACCTCGGCCTTCACGCTTGTGTACAAGAGGAGCTGCATGTCTGCCAGAGAAGGCTTCTCCTCCATATTTCCATGGAGGAGGTACACCAGGTCAGCCAAGACCCTTTTGAACTGCGAGCTGAGCCGTAATCCACCATCCAGAACGCAGTCAGGCGTGTAAGAACTCCAATCCAGGGAAAGTTGTGCAAGATCCTGCTGGAGGAGGGGGTGCCTACAGTGGTCTCCCTCACCTCCTGTCTGAGACAGCACCTTCAGCAGGGTTTGGCAAAGGTTCTGAGTGAGCTGCTTGCTATGTGTGTAGATGGTCAAGATGGTGTCCTCAGTGAAACCCTGCAATCTGACATGCTGTCCAGCAAAGCCCACGTGGATCTCCTTAATTTGCAGAAATGGGAAATCATGAAACACAGCTAAAGCACCCTCATCTCCTGCAAGGTCACGATCGACGACAAGTACATGGATCATGGATTCAAATAAAAGCACACAACCAGGCTGCGGAACAGGCTGCCGGGAATTAGCAACACGGAGCCAGTATATGCCCATAAGTAACTCGCTAACACACTTGACGTCTGGAATCAGATGCTGAAAGTGAGCTAGCACATCTTTTGGAGACAAAGACTGAAGCTCCTGGAGACTTGGAGGAAAATCCACCAGCTTCTGGCAAAACACTTGAAGATCTTGACTAATTTCCACAGTGTTGCCTGGTGACCATGCAGTGCTAGCAAGTGGTACAGCATCGTGTTCACCAATATACTTCAAATCTCCAAGGGATTCTGAGACTTGAGCAGACTCCCCAAGATCAGATTTCATGGTCACTTTGAGATTAATACGGTGGTTAACTGGCAGATCTTTGACTAACGTACATATCTGTTTGTACCAGCTGTCTTCCTGTGGATAATTGCGTTCTATGATCCGACGAATTGCCCTTTCAGTGTTCTGCAGGTGACTACTGGCACCTTTGTACAAGCAGGACAGCTTTCCTGCTAGCTTGTAGCCTAAGCTATTGCGGTGGTGCTCTCCCAGATCCTGGCACTCTAGGTTATCTTCCGAGACTTCTTCCTGTCCCTCCCCCACATGGCTCTCCATGGACACTTCAGAGGTGCCAGTGTCACCAGACGGATCGTGAGCGATGTCCAATAACGGGAAGTTTGGCAGGCATTGTATGGCAAATTTAGCATTTTCCTGGATCCCTGCCTTGTTGACATCTCTTCCATCTGCCTGCAGAGAAGCAGAAAGGCAGACCGGAGCAGTCTCTAACAGGGGCTTTCCAAGTTCAAGATGGGAAATGTCACCATCCATGTTGTGGGCAAGCAGATCTGAAGCCTCCCTGCGTGGTCCCTCATTTCCGCAAGATTGGCCAGTACCACTTCCATCAAGTCTCGAGACAGCCTCGCTGCGGCTAGAGTGGTCTGGGGGCCCGTCCCCTCCCTGATCCGAGCTCTCTTGCCAGCCCTGTCCTTCCACCAGTGACACGGCCAACATTTCAAGCTCACGTGATTTATGAGGTGACACATCTTGTTCTTTTTCTGTCTTGACCATTGTCAGAGTCGCTCCTTCCTGTGAAAGGTGACCCTCATGTGTGCGATTAGCATAGCCAGGCTCCACTGGCGAGGACGGCTCATTAACGCAGCATGTTCCCTCTTGTTCTCGAGAGCTTTTTTCACCATCCAAGACAGCAGCCGCCTTAAGTATGGGGATATACAGAAAACTTGGCTGCAGCACAGTCATGGCATTTATCTGTGTTGAAGAGAGACATTATTTTAATGAAGGATTATTTATGCTTAATTTGTGTCACTAGGAAGGCAGTTGCATAAAAAGCCAACCAAAAACAGAACACTGCTCTTTGCAATCGAGCTCTTTCCATATTATCATTATTGCAAATATCCTTTGGTCAGCCTTGACAGTAACATTCACCATTATCATTCTTATACAGAACAGTTTTCAGCACACTGTGTTGAAATAGCTTTAGTTCTTTTAAGCTAGTTTTACATGATACTGAATATAAAACTTATAGGGCTTAAAAATACGTAGCGCTTTAACAATATGATTAACTAGTCATTTTCCCTGTATGAATCCTATAGTCTTAAGACTATAGGCAGAGAACCTTCAATTATTAGAGAGAAACCATAAAAAAAAAGTTGAGCTGAATGTCTCAAATCTTGCTGAAAAGTCATCGTCTAAGTTCTCATTCAGTAAAGTTTAGCCACCAGCACCGACATCGGTACAGTATGTGAGCACATACCTTGCAGTTCACAGTGATCCCATCAATTTTTTTCGGAGATGCAGGCTTCTGTAAAGCAGAGTAACACTGTTCAACTGGGTGGGGGGGGGGGGGGCCCACCAACGTTTGCCCACCACCC
>JAODLD010000047.1:15400632-15422378 GCA_026781065.1 Mormyrops boulengeri
CCCCCCCCCCCCCCCCCCCCCCCCCCCCCCCCCCCCCCCCCCCCCCCCCCCCCCCCCCCCCCCCCCCCGGCACACAGAGCCTCATGCGGGGAGCCCAGTTGCCTTTTGTCCTACGCCCAGGAATTATGCCGCCTTTCCCATCCCAGTTCTCGGGGACCCCCTAGACAATCCATGTTTTTGCTCCCTCCCAGCCAAACGGTCCATATTTTTTGCTCCTTGTAGCTCCCTACCAGGAGAAAAAACATGGTCTATCAGGGGCTCTCCAAGTACCAAGCTGGGAAACACTGCTATAAACTACTGGCTAATTTGGATGACAGGGTTCCTATACACTTCCCATTTAAAAATCCATACCTTTCCAGACTGTAGGGGGGGATATGATGCTCCCCTGGGCAACTGTCCATTGCCACTGGCCGCAATTAGATGGCAATGTTACTGCCCGCCATATGGCTGACAGCTCGCCCATATTCAAAATGGTGAACAACTTCATACAAACTTTGCATTCTGAATCATGAATATGTTGCAGGTCATAAGTGAAATGTATATTAAAGGCTATGCTCCATATTGATTAGGGCCATTCCCCCCAATAACTAACAAAACAACTTATTTAAGCTCCACTGTTTTGGCGTGGTGGTGAAGTTATGAAATTATAAAGCGAAGTTTAACCCACAAACATTTTGCGTCTCCCATACTTATTTAGCATAAAGGTCTCAATTTTTGTGTGGTGTGAAAGCGACACACAGAAGTGGGCAGGAGCTAAATTCCTAGTCAGACTTGTAAACCAGACTCAGGTTCTGGATTTTCACTGTGAAAGTGGCAACTGAGAACCAGCTCAAACTGATGATTTCATCAATGTAGCCAACGGATTTCTTTTAGCATACATAGCAGGCCACTTTGTTGCAACAGTCTGGAAACACAGAAATATTTCCATACTATTTCCTTACTTATCCAGACTTGGAAAACATCAGTCAGAACTCCATACTGAAGTAGGAACCGTGAGATGAAAAAGAGGACTCGTTAGGACAGTGGTCACCAACATGCCGACCCTGCGCTACTAGTAGCCCAAAGCAGCTTATGAGTAGCCAGCATAACACTTACCAGAAATCTAACGTCTCAGACAAGGTGAGTGCCACCTTGTCATGGCACGCTACAGACATTAAGAGTCACCCCAAATGTAGCCTCACCTTCCACGTACGGCCCTTCCGTCGGGTGTTCCCTCACACGCAGGTTGTAGGCTTGGCTGGACTTCCTCCTCAGGAGGTCCCGAACACGCTCGTTGTAGATCTCCAGATAGCTGGATATTTCAGAAGAGATATATCCTTTTAAAAAGGACCTCAAAAGGTGAACACCAGGCGGCATGTAAAGGTAGCGCACAGAGCTCACAATTAATCCAGGAAAAGCACTGCTCATTCTGTGCCAGCTTATTTACAGCAGAGAGGAGATGTATATTAATCCAAGCCTTAACTGGAAATGACAGTGTAAATCACAGTGAGGGACTGCTCCAATAAATGTTGTTACAATAAAAAGAGCAGTTGTGAAAAGTCACAGAACAAAGTAAGAATAAATTTTAAGGGATGTGCTTTAGAAACCCATAATCAATCAAGTAGACCAAAACCAAAGTTTGAGTACACAATACTGACTAAGCTACCAGCCTATCATTGGCGAATGCTACGGATATGAAAATAGTACTACTTTAAGTCTAGGAATAAGCTGATGCCCCCCAACTGATTAAAGTAAAATTTAATTTTTCACATTTTAAAACAGACCGAAGTCAGAATAAAAGGTCCCCGATTTCAATCCTTGATTTAAAGACTGCATCACAAACTGTGGTGCCACCCTAACGCAAATAAAGCAATTTGAGCCGAAGTGCCTGACACATTGCAACACAGATCTGCAGCTATCATTAGTAAGCACCCTGTAAACCTTCATTTAAGCAAAACAAAGGCCTATTTTCACCTGTTATTTCTTACAAACCTGGGAAATCTATTACATGCTTTGTGCTTTATGCAAATAATCTGGTCTTTCATGAAACTGGTAACAAGTTCACAATCTAAACAGGTAGTGATGGGGGAGGGACAGACGAGACCCCACAGGACCATAGTTTAAACTACAATTGTCCACTTCCCTGATAACATCCATCTATTAAGCTGCCAATTTTACCATCTCTGACAATTTTACATACAACGGACTGATTTCAATAAAAGTGAACCCAAGAGGCAGGAGTGCAGCAGTCTGAGAGTTACAAGACCAGACGATTCCTTCGGAAAAGCCTGAACCAAGTCAAAGCCAATTTCATGGAACTTGCAAGAAAGTTTACTGGACAATCATCACAGATCCGCTCTAATTTCACAGTGCGATAACGTAAATAAAAATTACTTTCCATTTCCTACACGAGTAATAAGCACTATAGCAAACTACTATAAAAAAAAAAAACACACACACACACACACACACACACACACAACACAGGGAATGCAGCACACAAAACTAACATGATAGATGTATTAAAAAGTATACGGGGTACCTTGGTTCAGACAGACTAGAAGACATTTATCCATCTGATTACTGCTTTAGCACATACTGAATTGCACCTACTAATTTCTGCACGTGTCTAGGTACTCACCTGACCTCAATGCAAAATGACGCTTCGTCCCAAAAAGTCATGCCTGCAATCCGGCCAAACAAACCCTCGCAGATTCTTGGAATAAGACCTCGATCATCCTACAAAGACAGCCATTGGATACCATTAGATCCACAGTTGACATCATTGCGTCTAAACTAGATATGGAATCAAAAATGAAGATAACATACAATTGTAAACGCATACTTAGAAAGAAAGAGGGCATGTACATATTTACCATTTAGTGTAATTATTCATCCACAGCTGACAGCTCAAAGTGAATCATTTCTCAGATTACTCTAGAAAATATTTGGATTTGAGGAATATGAAAATATGGCTCGTATGACCCTGACCAGGATAAGAGGTCAGAAGATGTATGGCGAATACTGGTACTTTAGGTCAGTTTGCAACTACAGAGCATATTACGCAGTCTCTTCCACCACATCCCTCAGGAACTAGCGACAGCCCCCAACAGCCGCCCCCCCCCAAATTCAACAATTCAATGGGAAGCCTCAAGACAGAAGCTGAAGGCCATATTACAGCATTATCATAAACTCAGACCTAAGCTTTTATGTTATGAACTGAAAAAATACTGTACATCATTTGACCAACACCGATTTCCTCCATGTCGACCAGCTAAGAAAAAAAAAAAAACTAATATCTATAAATAATACAATAAGATGATATCTATAAACTGCATCTCACGATTATCTATCACGCAATGTGGGGCACGGACCAGGGAAGCAGGCGAAGGAGACGCAGGATCAGGGAAAGGGGGCTTTAATTGGGGTAAAGGAGAGGCATAAACGGCAACACTGGACTTCAAAACGCAGAGACGTCAAACCAGCACGAGAGACTTCAATGACAAGACTGGGGAAACATACTTGAACGCGGACTGAAATACACTGGACTGAATGGGAATAACAAGAAACAGCTGGTAATCGGAATTGCATGCAAGGTTAATGAGGGGGCGTGGCACACGGGAGGATCGGACGAGCGGGGCATGACACTATCCATAGCATGTGGATATAAAACCAGACAGGATCAAAACACTATGATAGGAGTGAAAAAGAAGCAGTTCATATGTCTCAAGCTTAATGCTCAGTTTCAAATTTATACATCAGTAGAATGCTGTGCACATTCATAGATCTCCTGACAAAGTACAGATATAATATAATCTAATATATGTTTTTATTGATTTATATATTGACCAGCTAAAAACTAGGGCAGTATACCTCTGGTATCAGCAACAGTGTCCATTGGCACACTTGTAAAGGCTGTGATATTCTCAACTTAAAACTACATGGTACAGAATTTTATCAGCAGACGTTAGCCCATATTCATCAAGTTCCACAAAACACCAGGAGACTAGAGCCACTGACAAAGAAAATAGTCCTATCCAAATTACAATTATATTGATTCTGCAACTGCAAGAACTGTTTTTCCATTTTAGTACGGCATTTGCTTATCTATTAACATCCCATGCACATGTCACAAATAACTCCAGATCACACAGACTTACTTAGGGATAAGGAGGTAATAAATAAGGGATCTTGCTAAATGACCCCTTAGCAAAGGATGAGGTTGTTAAGCAGCCACAGGAAGACGTGAGAATACTGAAAGGAAGCTCTGTAAAACTTCACGTGCCGCTCTACTCAGATACGAATCCAAACATTTTCATGCAGACTTTATTACCGGGTCTCCCATCATGGTGAAGGACTTTCCAGAGCCCGTCTGTCCATAAGCAAAGACACAGGCATTGTAGCCTTGAAATGCAGCCACCAAGACATCAGATCCCAAGTCCATGAAGACCTGACAGGAGAAAAAATAATGAAGATATAGATGGACCAAGGCATTATAAGAAGAGTAGGGAGCAGAGGTGAAGCTAAACCCACACACTACTCTACTGAAGGCCACCACCAAGGCTGCAAATAACTGTTCACCTGCCTGAGGAGCACCCAGATTAGGTATCAATGTTAAAGATGCCGCGAGATCCACTGAGCTCACACTAACTTTCCTCCCCCAACTTTCTTCCCACTCATGCACTATACCAGTGAAAAGTTTAGACACACCTACTGAAAATCATTTGTTTTTCAAAATAACCCTAAGTACACAGAGGTTATGCAAGTACTGTAACATCTTGTGAAATGGGAAAGACAGTAGAGATGCATCCATCGATCGGCCAGGGACCGGAATCGGCCAGTTTTCAGCGTGCTTGGCCTGGGTAGGCAATAGCCTCACAGCTGCATGCGCACTCACAGCCACACGCTAATGTGTCATTAGCATGGAAGTTCTTCACTGGAGACGATACAAAGCTTGCAATTTGTAATACATGTAAAGTCAAAGTAAACCGTGGGGGAACCACCAAAAAAAACATGGTGAAAAACAGGTAAACATTAGACATATTAAACATATACCAGAATCTTGAAAGGGAATGATCATTAAAATTGCAAAGGTAGCTAAGGTTATTTCCTATACTTTAGCAAAACTTTTACCCCATGCACTATGTCCGTACAGTATGAAGGTATGATAAAGCCTGATCTTAATCCATCTTACTAGAGAATTGTATGTGCATAACATGTGATGTTGGGGTCAGCTTACCAGAAAATACTGTGGGTTGGGGTCAGCTTACCAGAAAATACTGCGGGTTGGGTCAGTAACAAAGCAGCATTCTGACTAATTTGTAGATCACTTACAGAAACATTGCGTTTGTGTTGTGGGCTCTCTGAATTGCATGTAATAGGCGAGGCTGTCATTACGATTGCACCTATAGGGTAGCAGGTGTACTCAACTTCAATTCAGGAGGACCTTTGGGTGCAAGTTAAACACTTAAATCATAAAGAAAGAAAAAGGTACTCTCAAGCATATACTCTTATTGATTTACTGGAACCACCAAATAGCCTAATCCCTAAATTTAGGACATAATTTTCAAGCATTAGAGGAGATAATGAGTCACTGAACAGAAAAATCTTTGATATCTACCCCTTATTCACACTCTGAATTCAACACCAGGTCAGGAGGATATTCGCAGCCATAGAATCAGGTAGGATATCACTGCGGTTTTATTTAAACGAAGGTGTGTGTTTCACTCCTAATGATGTGTATATTGAGCGGTACATGTTCCAATTGCCAAGTGTAGTTTCAAAGTAAGTGGTAGGTCTGTGTTGACCACTGCAAAGCTGTGATCAAACTCTGCGCTTGCAATGCAAGTGTGAAAGTAAGAAAAGAAGACGAGAGAGACAGACAGACTATAACAGCTTGATTTAGACAGACAAACATGTTCACCTATGTCATTAAGAAAGAACACAGGTGCAGTGACAGCCAATGTGCATAGAGGAAATCACTGGAATTCATGCCAATAGAGGCTCCAATTGCCAGATAAGAACACACACACACACACACGTCAAATATTTGCATTGAACAACCGAAACTGATTCAACTGATAAAATTCTGAGTCGGATATAGCTCTAGTGAATAACATAGCTACAACAGAGACAAATACATTAAAAACAGGTGTATCCAGACTTAGGACTAGTACTGTATAGATCATCAGAATATGCATGTTTACAGTTCATGGCCACAAAGCACACGGGCACAAAAACTCAGGTACTCAATAACAGACACATATTTGGGATAACAACCAAACTACAGCCATTTAAAAAGGTGACGTATCTGGAGCACATGACATAAGAAAAGCCATTTCATGCATAAATCGGCATAAAAGTGTCAACGGCCATTTCACAATGGACTTAAAGACTAATATAAAATAACAAACCTTCTCCTGAGAGACAAAATTGGCACTTTTGGAATCAGATGAATCATATGAGAAGTCGTAGGTGAACATTTTGGTTCTCTGTCTCGATGAATCCCCAGCAGTACCTTTGGGAACCTGCAGAAATGGTTAAAAAATATGGATGGATAGATGGATGGATGGATGGATGGGCAGGCATTTTTACACATTTAAATTCAACAATGCACTGTGTTCAAGATGCATCTCAAAAGAGACACTGAAAGCAAAATCTGTGACGCCAAAGAGGTTTAGACGTTTGACAGTTTCAGCATCTACACTAGCAGGCCTGTCAAGATTAATACTTTATGGGAGGGAATGTTCAAAGTGACACAAACATCACACAAACACATACCTTTAGATTTGTTACAGATGTCTTGTTCCCTTCCATATAAACTATACACTTTGACAACAAATCAGTCTCTCTGAAATGAGGTGCAAACACAAATATTGATCACAGAATCATACATTTCATTTAGTACAACTTTAAAGGCTAATAACATGTTGTAAGGTATTACAGACAATTATGGGATGCAAACAATGCAGGATTACAAGAAGGGTCATCATGTTAAATGTGAGGTTTTAAACTGAAACTTCACATTTATTATTACGAAAACACTGATTTTGTGCATTTCCCCAAATGACACATCTTGAGAAGCACTAACTGAAATACCTAGAATAAACACATTGGTTTTCTCTGTATTAACGTCATTGTTCCATGTTTTCCTTTTCTTCCATTTAAAAAGCTTTTGTCCGTAGTATCAAGTTCATACATGCATTTTTAGAAACAAAAGGAATTTTAGCAAATTATAATACCTGACATGATAAAAGCCCAACAATGTAAGCCTAACCAATTAAAAAAATGCTCATTTATGTCAATATTTGAGTTATATCTATTAACATTTTGAGGTCATTTATGATGTAACACCTTGTCCAACATTTTCTGAAATAAAAGCTCTTTGTAAATTTTCAGGCAAACACTTAGCAATGATCTTAATGCAGTGTTTCCCATGAATCAATAGGTTTGGGGTGGGTGCAGTATAGGACTGGGCGATATGACCTCTAATTAATATGACGATTAATTCCCCCCCCACTGACAAGGTTTGTACTGTCAATATGCTGAACTATAAAATCTGGAATATATATTTTTAATGAAAGACTGTATCTTTATGATTTTAAAATAATTGAAGGAAATGCACAAATGAACTATTTATGATTATTTATTGAATATTTTGAACTGAAATCAAAGTACTAATTGCTTTAAAAGAAAACATCTTATGAAAAATGTCACATTTTAATGTAAAAAGTTCCCTTAAAAAGAAGAAAATAGTCTGCATTTCATCCAAACAAAAATAGCTACAGTGGAAACCATTCATAGTGATCACATCTGCCGGTGTGAAATTGATCACTATAAGCGGATGATCGTTATTTTTTTTTCCCCTTCATTTCGCAGGCACATTTCCATCTAATTGACATTTGTATATTTATTACATGCATACAAGGTGAAACAGAAGTGATTTACTGAATTTTATTGATTCTTTCAAAATACAGCACAGCTGATTCTTACAAATTACAGTAATATACACATTAAATTACTAAAACTGCACAATTCAAGTACACTATAATACAGTGCGGTACTGTACATAAAATACAGCTTTTTTGTAGTTTCACTACTGCATCTTGTTGGCTCATTTCTGGCAGTTTATCATAAACTATGAGTCCATATTAGTAATTGAGAGAATCATGTTTTCAGAAGCAAATGGGTTACCGCAAGGCAAAGTAGTCAAGTTAAATAAAATTACAGTAATTGTAATTTTTTCCCCACATTATGTATAAAAAACCCAAAATAAACACTAAGTGGACTACTTGAACACTATAAGCAAATTATTTAAACAGTATTTGTACAGGAATGATTCTGTCCCAAGCTTTTTGATCCATATACGTGGTTGATCACTAACTGATCACTATAAGCGGTTTCCACTTTTAAGTATTGCTAATGTTGAAACCGATTGGTCGTATAACCTTTGGTAACTGAAACCATTCCCCCCCACAGTGTTTACATTTGACCTCTTTGGTCAGTGTCATCTTCACTAAACCCACAATGTGTCCAAACAGACACGACATTTTTCTTTGGTATTAAGCTGCTTGAGTTGCTCAGTCGATTCAGTGTTTGAGCTCTTCTCCATGTTGCAGACTGGACGGGGCGGAGTCACAGTAGTATATTTTTAAGGGGACAGTACATTAACACTCCATGGGGAAAATATTAACAGATTTTTATATATGCTTTTAAGTATTAACAAAACAAAAAAAACGAAGTAACCAACATAGGCAAAATTCTGTCGATTGGAGGTTCTGAATGTCGGTTTTAATCCATTTTCGATTAATTTCCCAGCCCTAGTGCAATGTGACGGAATATTTATTTATTATTATTATTATTCAGTAGTAGTATCAG
The DNA here is from genome assembly GCA_026781065.1 of Mormyrops boulengeri. Classification (NCBI taxonomy): domain Eukaryota; kingdom Metazoa; phylum Chordata; class Actinopteri; order Osteoglossiformes; family Mormyridae; genus Mormyrops; species Mormyrops boulengeri. The sequence continues at coordinate 15,409,489 of JAODLD010000047.1, forward strand.
CGATGGCATGTTCTTTCTGTCTATGGAGGTAAAGACACACTTATTATATGAATATACTTCCAGTCAAAAGTTTTGGCACACAGATTTTCTACATTTGCATGTTACTCACTTAACATTTACTAAAAAAGACACTCAAATTTTTTTGCCAACAAAGTTACAGCATGTTCACCATTTAAGTACCATTATTAGCAAGAAAATGTCATATCTTTGATTCAGAGTAACCTCCTGTCAGAAGGACCAAAGCCAATGCAACATAATTTCAGTACTATATTCATGACATCTGACAGGAATTCCATATTTATTCTCTCACATTCGGTAAGTAGATATAATATTCTCGGCAAGATTTTGTAATGGTACTAGTCACTCCGAAAATTTATTTCATGTTTTATTATTCTGACATTTTGCAGTTTAATAACAATTAACTGGATTTGTTTTTATAACAAAAGCTAAAAACAAACAAACAAATAAATAAGATAGATAAATAAAAAGGTGGAATATATGCAAATACATTGCTGGTACTTTACCATTTGTGTTTTGGTTTTTTTTTGTTGTTTTTTTTTTTTTTAATTCAACTGTCGAATGTAGCAGATGTTGAAATTCTCGTCTGAACGTGCAATAAGTTGAACTTATCTGGACATGTCATTTATTGCTGAGGTCAGATGGCTTTAGTGAATAATCTTGGTGATGCAAGAATAATGAATTTTGGAATCTTTGCAAGTCTGAACAGGATCAGTTGCTGGACTATATACAGTATAGAGGTCGAGCAAGAAAAATTCAGACCACATAACTTCACCAAGAGGACATCTTTGGATCCTCGCACTATTAGCATTGTACTTGGGTGCCATTACACACAAAAATATGCAATACAAGTTCTCTCTATAATAATTATATGGCTAAAAAAAACAAAGTCAGATTTCAGCATGTAGATATGTTCCATTTAAATCATTCAAAACAAGTCAGGTGTTCCTCTACCCAGCTCAGAGGGACTCCCCGACAGTCTATGTTTTTGATTCCTCCCAGCTCCCAGTAGCGAATGTGGACCGTCTGGCAGGGAGCTGGGAGGGAGCAAAAATGTGGACCGTCTGTGGGTCAATTTATCACCTGCTGCCGTCTAAACAATACAATTACAGCTAGGAAAACTACAATTACACAGCCTAATAATACAAGCAATTTTACGACTAATTTGTTTCCCCCCCATTTCCATGATTCTGATAGTCACACAGTCGTACTGCGTTTTATCAATCGTACGTTATATCGTTACGTGCCTATCAAGTGCCCAGCATTCTATGTTACACTTGAGCTACATTCCTGAGAATCAATATTTACAGTCATAGTACCAGATATTTACCTTATAAAACTTGAAGGACCCAGCTCAAGTATTATTCTAGATATTGCATTTTTTTTTTTTTTAAATGATACACAATGAGAGAAAAAGGCTTTAAAAACATCCCCACTCCCCTCCCTTGTTTTTTGAGAAAACTAATGACAGAGACCTAAAATTTGGTACTTTTCCTATTAAACATATCTTCCCATGAATTTTTAAAAAGTAAATCTGAGTCAACACTTCTTAAATTTGATGAATTGCCATGTATTAACCCATAACGCACTGATTCCCGTGACAGTAGCACATGTAATTAATTACAACATACAAGATCCATATCATGATAACTCAAATGTCACCGAAAAACTCTTAAAGAAATAAAATGGTGCAACTGAAAACAATAACTCCATAATCATAACATTATTAAAAACAACCAACAAGACTAATACACAAGATTATAGAATATAAATATAATATATAAAATAAAAATAAGCAAACATCCTACAGGTTATTTTATTTTACAGTACGCCCATCATGCAAATGAGAAATGCACTTGAGAAATGCACTTTGCAATGAGAGCACTCAAGATTCATCTTGCACATTTGTTACAAGTCACAGCACTCAAGTTTGTTTCATGTTAACGCTTGATGTGTAAATAGGAAGGTTCCAGGACAATTTGTCATGAGACGCACTTTTCCCCCAATATCAAGAGTATACGAGTTTCCATTTCCCCATTCATTTCAGAGTTATTCTCTGCCAGCTTCAATTTGTAAAACTGTAGGCTTAAAACAGAGAGCCAACAAAACAGCAGTTTGGGAATAAATACACCCAACGGTTTTATTTACTCAGTTGTTAAAAGCACTACGGTAGACTGAAAATACTCCCCCCCCTTCACAATTGCTGAATATATAAAAATAGCACCCGTGTACATAATACCAGCCCTAAAATTATTTAATAATAGCTGTAGCGTAAATTAGCCTTTTGCAATTTCAGAGCATTATCGGTAATCATACAATAAAAAACAAGTAACCAGGTGTCGAGGTCTGACACTGACTAACGGGCCATTATCGCACTGGTCGGGTGAGCAGGCTTAGGCTACACAATGGCCATTTGTTAACTCTTTGTACACATGTAATAATACTTTAGATCAGTGTTTCTCAAACTATGGTAGATCCCCACCCGACAACTTCCTTTGCTACTGACATACGGAGAGCCTTAAATATTTTCTGAGATGGTAGGCACTTTTCTGTGTAAAAAGCTTGAGATCCGCTAGTTATGTTTTTAAATCATAATTAAATCCGGCCGAGCCGATCGATGGAGGGCATCTAATTTCCATTGTCCCGTAATTTTTTTATTAAAATAGGTCCATCACATTTTTAGACATCGTCTAACCCTACAACAGTTACCATTTTTCAGCAATCCTACACGTTGATTGTTTCCATCATGAAACCATATTGATCCGTTTACTGGTCTTAAAAATAACAAAATCCGTGTCTTGCACCATTTATAAACGCAGAAACAGTCAATGTTGCTATTACTACAATTTTAAAATCAACTTTACACTTTAAACATAAAATAGCTTAAATTACATATGTTAAACATAAATACAACTGCAGAAAATGATAAACGCGATGCGTGTAAATATATTCAATTGACAAACACTAACGTTTATTATACTGAGATCCCAGACCCAATAAAGCCACACTTAATCCACTTATAACAGTTAAATGAAAATTAATGTTGGACTCAGCAACTGGTTTAGAAGAAAAAAAATAATAAAACAAAATAACGTGAAGTTAAAACAAAACGTTACTTTGTGTCAAACAAGAATATTGAGTGTTTTGGTTTTACTTACCGCCTGTCCATCGGTCTGACCCGCACAGCCACACGCACAGATGCCATGGTGGATCCACCCTCACCTGCAGCCGGTACCTGGCAAAATTTCACCACAACCAGCCAAAAAGTCCGATCTACCCGTCCCACTTAAGTAATGAGTATGGAAGAACACGTCCGTGAACATCAGGCTATTCGAAGCGCTTTTCCACCCCAATCCTGGCCGCTTTCACGCATTTATATACCGCTGACGGAAACGCGGCCACTCAAGAAAACTGCCAAGATTGGAAAATCGAAATGCGCGTCCCGATAAAGGGAGAAAACACCACGGATCCTGCTGAAGGACAAATCATTTCGCGTTTGGCGTAAATGCAGGATCGGGGTCGAGAAGGCAGAGGAAACGCACTTACTCGCATTTCTGTTAAAATCACGCAGTCTGACATAAAACTGTATGTCTTATAAATCCAGTAAGTTTAGTTTGAACTACAGCTCAGAAATGTAGCCATTCCACAAAAAAATGCTATATCACGTGGCTTATCTTTGTTGTTAATATTGCAGTTTTCACACAAGTTTAATTCTCCGGGGCACACTTTCTCTGGCTAGGGCATTAATTTCCTGTTATGTCCATTCATTTGTTGAACAAAGCTGAACACAATCTGCCATTCTGGACATTATATTGGCAAGATTACGGTAACACTACCAATAGGGTGCTGAGCAACAGGTTCCTGGCCATCGACGGTATTTTGGAACATACAGTCGATTTTGCACGTTAGGATACTGCTGCACGACGTGCACGAAGCTCGCGATGAGCACGTCTATAAATCCACTCTGAATGGAGTCAATTTACAACCAATATCAGCAAACAAAAGTTTGTTTATTGTTTATTTATTTAGACTATTAGAATGTACACTATAGACAATGAAAGTGAACCACCAGACCAAGATAAGTGATCTGTAAAAACAAAACTTTTTTAAAATTTTATTTTATTAATGCAAAATGCAGATATAATTCCCTGAATAGGTTCCAGCATAGGACAGACAGGTATAGAAAATAGATGGATGGTTTTCTGTAAATCACTGTCATGCCTGTTTTGCAATACTGTTATAACCAGGCTCTAGTAATATGTCATCCTTCAACTCAGTCTGGGACAGAACAGTCTATGCCACCTAGCTGTGACAGTGACGTTCAGTGCAATTAATTATGACATGTTAGTCACTACACTAAACAAAAAATTATGGTCTGTTGTGCTACAATTGCATGTTGCAGAATGGACCCATGATTTCAGTTTACAGTTTCTGTCACGTGAAACAGATTTATCTTATCTTATCTGCTTCTGAGGCATTTCTGGATAAGGATGTCCGCTACATGTTGGTATAAGAAAAATCATTATTGTCTCCTCCATTGGTCTTGCTGACTGCTCCTTCTACCTTACATGTGATAAGAGCTGCCACGCTGATTCATCAACTGTAAGAAATGACTGACATGGTCTTTAATCTTCTACCAGGCTTCAGTTTAAACTTTGTTAGACCACAATAATGTTATCTTCAAAGTCAGCACCATTACCATATTCATCGCATTAGATATGAAGTTCAAAAGTACTGCAGACTTTGATCCTGGGCAAATTCTAATGATACACTTCTTTTAACATCATAAAACAGAGAGCCGAAAAAACAGCAGTTTGGGGAAAACTACGTCCCACAGTTTTACATTCACATTTTATTTACTCAGTTGTTAATAACACTACGGTAGACTACGTAATGTCGAACCACACATTCTATATAAAAAAGTCAATGATAAAATCAATGATCAGAAAAGAAAGCAGTGACATTAGATGAAGGAGAAACCTGTAATTTGTGTTTAGAGTTTGTTACTGTATATTATGCCAGATTACTTCTTGATGTATTCATTATACAAAAAACAAATCCAAACTTTCACACAAAGAAAAGGGAAGGAGGAAAAGATGAAAACATCAAACTAGAGAAAAGTCTTAAACAGAAGGCATTCTCCTTGTATTAACCCCCAATTATTTTTCTCTTTTTCTTCGTTATTGTTAACAAATGACCATCAGAATTGGTCCCTGCTCTGCCCCTAAAGTATGTAGTTCCCTGTTTGACCAGCAGGTGTCACTGGCCATCCCATTGTTCTTAGCCCCTAGTGTGTTCTCCTGTTTCCCAGGCTGCCGGGTGGCTTAATGGGCTAACCGGGCAGCTGTGTCATCCAGGTTCCCATTTTGTCAACCATATTCAGTATTTTACATTTATGGTTTTTGGTTTATTCCTGTGTTGGTATATTTCTGTTCGGTTCTTGGTTTTGTTGTTTATTTCACAGTTGGTAATGTTTAGTTACCGTCGTTGTTCTAGGGGGTATTCCAGGGGGGTATTCCAGAAAGCATGTTTTATGGAGATGAATTTATATGTAACATAATCATACATGAAAATTGCAAATCTGAAATCATATTTGTATACCTGCAATTTGACCTGTAGGCAAAGACTTTGCAAGTACACTCTACTGTGACATTTACAACAACAGATTCACACATTCAGTTTACACTGCTAATATGCAATCGATTCATAGGCGTAGGTAGATAAATTTACATAAAAACCTACAAAAATTTCTTTACGAATGCAGGCCAAATGTTTGCCGAATCCACAATGTTATTTTACCTCTGGTTCAGATGCCAAGACTTCTTATGTAGTAGAATAGGGGGCACTATAGATTGATGGGCGACTATAACACTCCGTTTTGCTTTTATTGTTGGGGTTTGAGATCCCCAACCTAGTCTGGCTGAGAGACAAGGTAATAAGGTAACCTGCGAGACTATTAATAAATATAAATAAATAGATGCCCAAAGATATAAAAAAATGCAAAGATTTATTTTGGAAAAATGCAATGAGGAACAGGATCCAAGGCAGCATGAAGCAGTTACACTTATTGCAGGCTGGTGATGGGTGGAAGACAGGAGGGCAGCGAAGGTAATGAGGAGGCTGAGGCAAAGAACGAGGTTAGTAGTCCAGAAGAGGGTCGGGCAATAGGCGTCGGTAACCAGAGGGCAGAGGTGGAAGTCGTCGTCAGCAGCACAGGCGAGGGTCAGGCGATCTGCGTCGGACATGAGTGTGACAGGCAGGGCTTGAGGTCTAGAAAGCAAAACGAGGGTCGGAACACTGGAAAGACACAGGAAGAAACGCTCGAGCTCTGGGCACACCATGAAGATCTCACATCACATCAGTGAGTCAAGCTCCCAGAAACAGAAACCTAATCAGGAGATGACCAGAAACAGCTGAGGCATGGTCCTCAACAGGAGCCACCAGTGTAATTAGAGGGCCAGAACGAGAGGGCTTTCCCAAGGATGCGTGTCCTGTTCACTGGAGTCCCTGGAGGGGTGTGGCTGTTGGGATGAGGACTGGGCTTCCCCGGAGCAGTCCACGACAAGGGCGAAAGAGGAGAAGAGCTGTGCTGGGAGCTGGTGGCCTGACGTGGTGCCCACTGTGCTCAGCTGGAAGCGAACTCTGTGCAGCTCCTCATGGTTACCAGTGAGGTGACCCCCATGAAAGGCTAGGGGATGGTGTGCAATTGTGCATGGCATCAAATTCCATGAAAGACGGGATATCAAAGGAAATGTGAAGGTGGAGGCTGTGCAAGTCCAAGTGTGTGACTTTGGCCTTGCAGAGGTAAATTCTGGACATGTAAATGTTGAGATTGTGGGGGCAGAAGAATGGGAAGTATCACTGAGGACACAGTCCTGATGTACGAAGAAGGACACACGGAAACAAAAGAAACAAAAATTGTGTGTATATCTCCCTCCCTTGCCCCACCTGCCAAAAAAGCACCATTTGGCATTAACTGTTGTTTTTATTAAGAAATTTGTAACAATACAAATAATGATACATTTGAACATGATACATTACAACTGAATTTACTAATTAGTACTGTACAAAGTTAGACATGTGGTATTTCATAGATATTCCCCCCCTCCCCCCACCACAGGCTTCCAGTGGGGTGAGCTGAGGGCAACCCACCCCCAGCCACTCCCCATCTGGTACTTCTGAGTGGTAGCCTGCCTAGCTCACAAACTAGAATCAGGGCACCCACTCCGACAAGGTTAATTGACCCACACAGAGACATGATGTCATTGATGTGACATGCAAATAGCAATGGAAAAACCGATCACACAAATGCTACAATGAATTTGTGTGGGCACCCCCAGCAAGATGCCACCCTGGGAGGCTGCCCATGTCATCCATACCTAAATGTGCCAGTGACTTTGAGCTTAGTTAGAAGTAATTCTGTGCTTCTGATATCACGTACGAAGCTGGTTTACTTATTACCCGGTTACATATCACCCAGGTAACTTATACTACACGCCTAACCTCTTTAGGGGCAGGTTATGTTCAGACTCAAGGGTCACTTACAGTGCTTGTACCAATCAGAAAGAAGAAGATGGTATATTGCCTGATGTGACAAATGGGCTTTCCCATGGCTTGTCCATGAAAGTCTTGTGACTGTGGTTAAGTTAGCTTTATCTTCGTTATTCCGTTTTCTGGCTGTAATATCTTTCAACATAAGCAAGCCAGGTGGTTATTAATTACTGGCCTTTGATGTCCACAGGCAGAGAATCATTTCAAACCCTTCTGCTATCTACAAAAAGAGGCGATCTCCGCTGTAAAAGATAATAGTTTCAACTTTCAATTTCTTGGTCACTTCACAGCAAGTAAAAATCATTAGCTGTATAATGAAATTTAACCATTAGCCAAAGTCTCCAGTTAGACAAATGTTGGACTTAATTACAAAAAGCAGTAATCTTCCTGCCATATTTTTTTCCATGTTTGTACATTTCATTCTAACTTGCTGCCAAGTCCTTCTGGTCCCAGGTGGATGGAATATATTCCCATAAATTCACAGCACAATGCACATTCGTGTGAAATATTCCATTCGTTTTATTGGACATTGTTTTCGGCCAGACACATACATTGACTTACTCTTTCTTTTTGTTTGCTGCAGTTACAGTGTTGTCTGTTTCTTTAAAATAAATTCACAATTGGCGTACGCAGTTGTTAATACATCAATTCCCAGTTGCATAAATACGTATGGAGCTGTACACTTTCTGGCGTCCGTTTCCATGGCGAATCCTTTTATCAGCGATCCTCTAATAATGACTTCTTCTTGTCCCGCGAGACAGCGCTTCAGTTAGCATTATTTACTTAGCCTTGATTAAACTCAATCCGCGAAGTCGCAGTCTGTTTTTTGTTTCAGGTCCATTTAAGTTCATTGAACCTGCTTTCTGGTACCCCCTCCGGATCTCATACTAGTTTACTAACCATAAACATGGAAGAGTTTGAATTCAACACTGGATACCAAATAATATCGTGAATGATCGATTATACCAATATTCCATTGGTTTTGACTGACATTGGCTTTGACGTAATCTGTGTGCGACGATATTTTCTGCTGTGGGACACATTGCGATTACAGTCGGTTGTTACTCATAGCATTTCATGTGTATATCACTTTTTCGTTCTTATCTAAATACAATGCTGTAGCTCAGTAGCTATGTCTACAACCTCTGAAGCAGTACTCAAAGTTTCTCTTATTCTGACATTAGGAGCCGTGGCCGGAGTGCATAACAAGCAAAACTGGGATCAAGAGGTAGCTACCAAGTTAGCATATTGGCTAATTTGACAGGGGACCCATACATGCATGTATTGTATGTAAATATAATTTTCATTGAGGGAAAAATTAATGACATCTGATAATCCGTTATATTACTGTGAAATAATTATACCCATGATTACCGAACTGTTGTTTACCAGCTACACATAGATCACTCGTTTTGAGAAGTATAACCAGTTTTAAAACCGTCCTTTTATTTATTTTTTAATAAAAAAAAAAACTACGTGTTCTAATATGAACCATAACACTGTCGGGCTGTTACTGAAATAAGAACAGTCATTTTGTACGTGGTCTGGAATTCGCTATGTTGATTTTGTTGTAACTTACCTGTCAGTAATATAGCAGTAAAGATTGTCTTTATGAATGATGTTAAGCTCCTGACAAATGAGTATAGAACATTTTGTGCAAGTCTCATCTCTGTTATTAGCAATTAACAAGGTATATCAATGTGCTTCTTCGTTATCTTTTTATAGAGACTTCGTGACGGGGCGATCAAAGACGTGGAGAGTTTGGACAGGAAAAAAGAGAACCTGTTACAGCTGGAGAAACTGATCAGCCTGAGCAAAGAGCTGAAGGCAGAGAGTGAGAGTCTGGCGCCCGAGACACAGGGCTCATAGATCATTCACCATTTAAGCAGATCAACATACATCTTTAGGTAAGGAACCTGTTGTGCTTCAGATAAAGGGTTTGAAGTGGAAGTGAAAACAGATGCTTTCTGCCTGCCACAATGGGGTCTTTTATTGTAAATTTGAAATACTTTTCAGTCCATGGAAATGGAAGAGCTGCTGCTGAAAGAAAGGTCTACCGGTTTATTTTGATACTGAAAAGGAGTTGGCTGATAGTAATTGAATTTTTTGTTTGGGTTGTCAGTTTCCTGGGTGCTAGTCTGAAGCTGGGGAGAAAACATGGACAGTAGTGGGGAACTGAGGGGCCTTTCGGGTCAGCGTGACGACGAGGCAGCATGCACTTCGGCTTCGGAGGGCCTCGAGGAGGGTGAGGTGGAGGGCGAGACACTGCTCATCGTGGAGTCTGAGGACCAGGCCTCTGTGGACCTCTCCCACGACCAGAGCGGCGACTCCCTGAACAGCGATGTCGGGGACGATGCCGACAGCAGCTGGAATGAGGACACATCTTTCTACTGCGAGAAGTGCCACAAGTGGATCCCCTCTGGTGAGCCACCCGTCTGGTACAGCAGTGGCTGTGAGCTAGAGGAGGCAAACTGGAGTGATGGCATGATGGGTGGGTGCGTGTGTGCATGGATAGATGGATGGATGTTCAATGATGCTTATAAGTGACTCGTAGGGCAGTGTAGGGTTAGCAGTGTTACCTCACCAGTGAGGGTTCGAATCTTGCCTGTTCTGTGTGTGTGGAGTTACAGGCTTCTGTTCGTGCTACGCTGTTTTTTTCCTGGCCACTCTCGTTTCCACCTGCAATACAAAGACATGCAGTTCACCTGACTGTAGTCTCTAAATGACCTATAGTGTGCCCTGCGATGGACTGCCATCTACGGTGTACCCCTGCCTTGTGCCCTGCAATGGATAATTTTGGGGTGGATCTGTGGCTGCATCCATATGTTTGTGGGTTTGAATCCTGTGATTAGTAGTTAAATGACTGTTGAGCCTTTGAGTTAGGCTTTTAACCCTAATTGAGGTTATGGATACTGGCTGATTCTGCTCTCTTGTTTTGGGCAAAAGTATTTGCTTAATAAAGATATACATAATAAATCATGGTGTCATCGACCAAAATGTACGGTCCCGGACCCATCTTATGGTAAGCGGCGACTGTAGATTGCGGGTGAAACATTCGTGCAGATATTGCTTATACCTCAGAGATGGTGCCGCAGTGATATGAAAAAAAAAAACTCCCTTAATTTATCCAAGTTCATTTAATCCCAGCCCAGCTGCGAGGAGAACAGCCGAGTTACCTGAAAGGTGATAACTTCTTCAAGTTTACCTGCTACGACTGTTCAGAAGACGGCAAAGAGACCTTTGAGAGGATGAGGCTTACCTGGCAGCAGGTACAGCTACCCAAGATTCCCTACTTCTCTTCCATCTTTACATGCCAGCTGTTCTTGGTGATGCCTGTGTGGTTTCCCACCCAGGGTATCCCCCAGGCCTGTGCCCTGCACTGCCCAGGATAGGCTCCAGGTCCTACATGACCCTGATCGAGATAAGCGGTTAGAAAAATGCTTCATGAGGAGCTACAGGGGTGGTCGTCTGACTGCTGCTGACTGTTGCAGGTGGTGATGCTGGCCATGTACAACCTGTCTCTGGAGGGCACAGGGCGTCAGGGCTACTTCCGCTGGAAAGAAGACATTTGTGCCTTTATTGGAAGACACTGGACCTTCTTACTGGGGTCCAGGTGAGGGGCTGAGGTTGAGCACTGATAAATCTGTTACTAATTACGCTTTGTCTGTTATTAGCATCAATGTAACTATAATCTTTAATCCAAATTTATTCTTTATATATGCACTCCACATTAGTTAAATGTTTATATTAAAATTAATGAATAAAGTATATAAAATAATATATTTTATAAGATTTTTAAAAAGTATATAGAAATACTTTATAAAAATCTTATACAATATAAAATTTTATTTTCAATATAACCGTTTTTAGAGTATTATTTTTTGGAGGGCTTCCTCTGAAATGCTGCATCTGCCTCATGTCATATCCTGTCACATGACAGGAAACCTGGTTGTAAGATAAAATAGAACTGGGTTTGGTGGGGTTACACCCTTCCTGTGGGCACCATAGCCGGACAGAATGAAAGTTTCTGCATCCATATCATGGCAGAAAGAAGACATCTACCTGGTGGAGTACCGTGGCCGGGTGCCTGTCCGTCGGGAGCCCCACGTTCTTCCGTTCGGGGGCTCAGGAGTTCGGTGAGCCCGGCTGGTGGAAGCTGGTGCACAACCGGCCCCCTACCCTCCGGCCAGAAGGGGACAAGACCTCGGTCGCATCTCTGAAGGCGAAAGGTGATGCCCTGTAGTGTCCTCACCTGTCAGGGCATCCCACTGCCCACACCTGTGACTGATGGGCTTTCTCAGCAGACATTCATGTTCTCTCCTCTTGGCTCCTCAGCCCTGTCGAAGCCTCCGCTGGACCCCATCATCACAGTGGAGGGCCTGAGGAAGCGGGGCGGTCGCAACCCCGTGGAGAGCGCCATGCAGCTGAAGGAGAAGCGCTCACGCACACAAGAGGCCAAGGACATCCGGCGCGCCCAGAAGGAGGCGGCCGGTTTCCTGGACCGCAGCGCCTCCTCCACGCCGGTCAAGCTGGGCAGCCGCAGCCGGCGCCCTGACCTGGTTCTGGAGAAAGGGGAGGTCATCGACTTCTCTTCCCTCAGCTCCTCGGACCGGACGCCCCTGACCAGCCCCTCACCCTCCCCTTCTCCGGACTTCTCGGCCCCCGGGACCCCCGCCTCGCACTCGGCCACGCCCAGCCTGTTGTCCGAGGCCGACCTCATCCCGGACGTGATGCCGCCACAGGCACTTTTCCACGGTGAGCCTCACTGACCGCCAGGTACATCCATCAGTATCAGGAGCTCCAGCTGACCTCTGGATCCTCCTCAGATCCTACTTGAGAGATCCCAGAGTCTGGGGTTTCTGGGTCCTTCTCTGGTACCCCGTTTCCTCCAGCGAGGTGCCAGACTGGTGCAGGGTTTTTTCCCCACTTGGAACTGGTTCTGTGCATTTAAACCAGAAAAAATGGCCCTGGGCCAGAAGAATCAGCTCCAGCACAGCAGCACAGAAAAGCCCGTCCCCGAATTTGGAACCATAACGTCAGTGAAAGTGGGACGGGCTATCACGTCCAAGTCTTCCCCATAAAAAAAAAGCCAGAAAATTTGATTGATATCCAAAATAAATTTGTGTAATATTGCCGGTGCCAGCAGTGAAATAATTATTGCATATTAACATAATAACTAGGGCTGTCAAAATTAACGGGTTAACTCGGATTAATCCATCATCATCTGATTAACCCATCTGCAGCGCAGAATGACTCAAAATCCCTGAAATGTCTCTGTCAATGCATTTTGGGCAGTTTTGGTGCGTTCCATTTGCCCTCGG
>JAODLD010000047.1:15422478-15448047 GCA_026781065.1 Mormyrops boulengeri
GTGATTAATCGAAATTAATCCACAGCAACCCTGTGATTAATCTGATTAAAAATTTTAATCGTTTGACAGCACTAATAATAAAGTTGTTTCTTTTTTTCTGTGGAAAACGAAAGATCGATCTCCTGGCTAGATTTAATAATAAAATATAAACTTCTTGCAGATCAAATAAATAAAATATTGTGGCACTTGAGTGAAGAGATCATGAGGCGAACAGCAAAGTAAAACTTTTAGCAAATTTTTATTGCATGATCCTTAAAAGGACAGTAGTAAAACAAGTGAGAATAAACTCACAATTTATATGGACCTTTATTTTACTCTCACTTCCGCCTACGTAACATTTCAGTTTCGTTCTTTTTTGAAATCAGTGAAAATGTGGGCCAGTTCTCAAATGGCACAAAGCGAGAAATAGCCCAGCACCAGCACTGGCTCCGTGTTGGTGGAAACAAGGTATAGGAAGTCCTGACATCAGTTCTCCTCAAAGACCATTAAACAAGACAGTGCTCATTGCCAGTCGGTTTCTGCACGACGTGTGACCCATGTGACCCTTAAACCCACAGATGATGAGGAGCTGGATGGCGAGGGAGTGATCGACCCGGGCATGGAGTACCTTCCCCCTCCCAGCATGCCCGCCATGCGGCAGAAGCTGCGGCCGACCGAGCACATCAAGCAGGAGGTGGAGAGTGAGGGGGAGGAGCGGGCTGCCGGGGAAGACGAGGATGAGGAGGAGGTGGCCGCCCGGCGACGGGCCGAGGATAGGACATGTGACAGGAAAAAGGCCCCACAGGAGAAAGGGGGGGCCCCCTCGTGCCCCGGCCCCCCCCGCTACGCCCCCCTCAGCCTGTACGAGGAGCGGCAGCTGCTCCGCCGCCTGGAGGCCTGTCCCCAGGCGCTGACCGTCACGTCTCAGGCACGGCGCCTCCACAGGAAGCTACTGGTACGGCAGGCCAAACGCGAGCGCGGGCTGCCTCTCCTGGACCTTGACCGGGCCGTCAGCGCATCTCTCAGCCTGGTGGGAGGGGTGTGCGGGCCCCAGGAAGCTGGAGCATGCGTACAGACGGGCCCCGGCACCTTCCGCACCACCAGCCGGGACCTCAGGATCTTGGATCGCTTTCAGGTATCCAGTGGGGGCATTGCTGCCAGAAACTCCTGCTCCTCTGCTGTGGGTGGAGCCGCTGTGGTGATGTTGCCGTGGTAACATGCTGCCGTGTCTAATGTCCCACTGTGTCTCCCCATTTAGACAAGCACTCTGAACCGGAAGGGCTACCAGCAGCCCACCGTGTCCTTCTGGCACAGGCTGATGGGGTCGGACGCCAGCATGGACCAAGGGATCAAAAGCCCGTACACGTCTCGCGTCCTGAAGCCCTACATCAGGTACCCCTCCCCTTCCCTCGCAGTAGGAAAGCCTTCTGTTCTTCTCTTTTTCTTAGTGTTTCTGAGCGCTGGATCTCTTCCCCAGGAGGGATTATGAGAGCAGACCCCTGAAGCTGAACCTCCTGGCTGAGATCCGTGCGTACCCCCACAAGGACAATCCCAGCTGGGTGCCCGAGCCTGACGCTCCCATCGACTACTGCTACGTCCGTCCCAATCACATCCCCTCGGTCAACTCCATGTGCCACGAGATCTTCTGGCCAGGTCAGTCGTGGGTATCATGTGAAGGAGGTCTACCTGCAGGAGGCACCACAACTCAGTCGGCATGAGCGACCTCTCTCTAACCATTTTCACACATAACACCCCAGACATCGTCCGGATTTGCCTTTTCACACATTTGTCACACAACTGGAGATTGTCGGTGTCAGACACGTTCACTAGGGCTGAGTATTGGCACAGATCCGATAGGGATTTAATATGAAACACTATATATTAGCTTTCCATATTTGGTGGTATGTTTAAAAAGCTCTAAATGATCACAAATTTACAAATGCAGAGTCTCTGGAGATAAATTGTGAAAACCACTAAAGAAAAGGCCAACTGCTTATATGGCAAAATCTTTTTATTTGAGGAATTATAGGTTTCCAGCACTACTGACAGAAGTTCCCGAGTCTTGTCATCTCTCCCGTTAGAAATTTCCGTTGGGGTCTTCTTCGTGTAAATGACCCTTTGGCTTCTCCCTCGGACGTATTTTTTCTTCCCCTTTCGTACCAGCATCATGATAGAAACATCATCAACAGGCGCACTCACTCACGGTGGATTGTCCGGAATACGCCCAGCTACGAGTACATTTAAAGATGGGGGTCAATAAGAAATTATCCGGACTTTGTACTTTGGAGCTAGTGGGGTCAAGTCCATTTAATGTTCAGTACGAGTGATTCGGACATTTGCGTTCACACATACAGTCCCTCCGGGTAATGTCTAGAGAAGTTCATGGTGGCAGTGCATGTCTGAATGGGGCTTCCGTCTCTGCTTCCCCGGCCTTCTAGGTGTTGACCTCTCAGAGTGTCTGCAGTATCCCGACTTCAGCGTGGTGGTTCTCTACAAAAAGGTGGTCATTGGCTTTGGCTTCATGGTCCCGGATGTGAAGTACAATGAGGCCTACATTTCCTTCCTGCTGGTGCACCCCGACTGGAGGAGGGCCGGCATCGGCACCTTCATGATCTACCACCTCATCCAGGTAGGGCCCCAGGGAGGGAGGCACCTCCTGCATCAGACCTGTAGCTTCCTGAAGGTTTCAACGCTGTTGTAGCTGTGATCAGGGGCCTTGAATTGCTTCAATGAAACATCCAGGTTATAATTTCAAGTCTCTCCAGACGTAAAGGTTAGCTAAGTGTTAGCATGTATGAATCCTTTACATCAGTGGTATTCAAACATTTTTAACAGGGCCCCACCCCCCGTGACACAAAAACAGGTATTCCAGATATACGTTGTCATACTGTATTTTGTTTCTACTCATTACAGGTGTTGCTTTGCCATCACATTTTCTCTTAACACTACTAGCACCTAGAAGTTTCTGCATGGTTCCTCCAAGTATGTAACCATTAACTGAGCAACTTTCCCACAGTAAACTTTCTTTAGGTTACTAGGTCATAACAGTCTGATATATTTAATACATCGTTTTAAATTATAATCATTATAAATTATTTTTAATTATGATGTACGGGTATATAACATGTTCCGATTTTTTATATTTTTAAGGGTTGTGGTTTTGAAGTAGATCCACTCCCAGCTGAAACCTCTCCACAGTTTTTTTCTTCCCTTCACCTGCATCCCCCCCACAACCCTTTTGCACCCCATAGTTTGAATCTCTGCTTTACGTCTTCCTAATATCAGTATACAGAGTCCAGTCATTCAGCAGGTTGAGCTGATTACAGTATCTTTGGTGAATGAAGGCACTTGGTATTGCGTCGTGCATGTCGTGTCTTAACGGCGCTCCTCAGGTACCCATGCCTACCCAAGGCGTCGGCCCTCGCCCCCACACCGCGCAAGCTAACCCCGGGACTCCGGTCTCCCCGCAGACATGCATGGGGAAGGATGTTACGCTCCACGTCTCGGCAAGCAACCCCGCCATGCTACTATACCAGAAATTCGGCTTCAAGACGGAGGAGTACATCTTGGACTTCTATGACAAATATTACCCCGTGGACAGCAAGGAGTGCCGGCACGCCTTCTTCCTGCGGCTGCGGCGCTGACGTCGCCTGCACTGGGGGCCCGGGGCCCTGTGGAGATACTTCGTCATAGCGCTCAATCCACGGGGGTGCCATTCCTTCAGGGCTGCAGTCTGCCTGCCCCATTTCTACCCAATGTGTATTTTAACTTTATCAGTCTTTTGTACATATTTGTGTTTTCCAGGGACAGCAGGCTGGGGGAGACAGTAGGGGGACGCGCTGTCTTCTAGCCAAACAGGACTCGTAACGGAAACCAGAGACCCGGCTTGTTTTGCCGTCATGGCGTTTTGTAAAAAAAAAAAAAAAAAAAAAAAAAACATGAAAGTTCCCACTGTAGGCAGGATCCGTTTTAAAATAGGGAGCTACACCGTCCATTTTGTAAATACATTTATGTGCAAACCTGTAGCTGATGTGACCTTTGATATTAAACAGTTTTCTTATTAAACAGCTGTGTTTTTGTCAGTTTTAAAAAAGTGAAATAAATTACAAAATGTTTAGCAAAGCTGAATAATGTCAACACTAAAGATTTATTAAATTATGGTGATATTTAAAAGTAGTAACAAATTCACTATAAAGATTATGGGGAAAGCATTTGTTCGTAACAAGTTTAAATAAAAACCGTCAATCCAGATTTAGTTCCATCACTCACACTGTGAGACACTTAAGAACTGTGAACATGCCAGAGAGAGAATGGGGTTGATCCCAAGAAGGGAGGTTGCTGGTTACAGTGCTGCAGTAATTGATTTCGATTGTGGACCAGTAGTCTGGTGGCTTCATAGTAGTGTTTTTTTTTGTATATTCTCATTCACAGTCCATACTGTTAAACTCCATAAATATACACCAATGTACACACAGTGAATATGAAGTCTGCATAAACATACACTCAATGTACATGCAGTGAATATGAAGTCTGCATAAACATACACTCAATGTACATGCAGTGAATATGAAGTCTGCATAAATAAAAATTTCATATTTTAACAAATCAAATCAGATCATGGCAGACCTTTTGCACCATAAATAGGATCTTGAAATAAACACCATTTATATGAAAAATAAAATTATAAAACCAGTTCCTTGTTTGCATAAATGTGCACACCTTTTATCTAATGTTTTGTGGAAACGCCTTTTTCTTAGATTACAGCTGTAAGTTTCACTCGGATTTTGACATATGTATACATGACAATATTTAGATTACTATTTTCTTTATATTTTAGGATTTCTTATTTAGTAGAAAGTTCAATCTACAGGACATTAGCACCATCAGTACCATAAAAGTATAGCCATCACTTTATGTCTGTGCTATTTCCAGCACATTAGCGACCCGTAGTGGTTAACAGCCAACATGGCAGTGGAGCATTCCAGTTGGAAGAGTGTCTAGTCCCTCTGTCAAAACACATCCAGACTATCATTCTTCCCAGGTCTGGACAGCTTGTCCAGCAGACCCTGCCCCATCTTGACGGCGATCTGCGTGACCAGAGCGCTGCACCCTGATTGGACGGCCAGGTCGTAGGCAGTCAAGCCGCGGTCGTTCCTTTTCTTGATGCTGGCACTGCAGCTGTAGGAGACGCAAAGCTGATAGTGACCGGAATGGACCATCATGAAGAGCAGAGACATTTAGGAGAAACCATTCAACATTATGCTCCACTCATCCGGATCCATAATAAGGTCCATCATACAGGTAAATAGGCTCCATAGGAGAAGTATGATGATTAATGTACCTTTAAGGAGCGATAGAGGAATCATTTTGGCAAGACAAGGAACAGGACTGTGATGAAAGGCGGAGCCTGAGTGGCACTGTCACGCTGAAACGCATCCTGTGATGGTGTCAGTATTAAAGTTTAAGGTAACTCCAAGACTCATCATGTCCTGAGTATCCTGCTACCTTGTGTCCTTTGCTGATGGTAACTCAAGGGTACATAATGTAAAGCTCATCCATCCATCCATCCCATCCATCCAGGGCCTGCCCAATCCTTTTCAGGGCCCTAAGCAAAATTTGGTTGACTAAGTTGTCATTTGTCACTTTCCTTCCCATTGACATGCTGATCAGAAGGGGCCCCCTGGTGGCTGCTGGGCAGCTACTAAGTTCATGCCTTGGGCCGGCCCTGCATCCATTCATTCATGTTCCACCCTCTTATCCTGATCAGGGATATAGGGAAAGTAAAGTTCAGAATTATCCAATTCCTGCATACTTCTGGGAAACTCCTCACATTTACAATGACATCTGTGTTAAACTTTGGCCCCCCTGAATACCTCCAAAGCACAAAGCAAAGGCAGCTTCAGGGAGCCCCACACACACGGGGGCCCCCATCTCTCACCCCAGCAGCATCTCAGCACACTGCAGGCCCCGGGTCCCACACACAGCCGCCTCGTGGAGGGCTGTGTTGTTCACCCTGGCGGAGAAGTTCAGGATGAGCACCCCCTGCTGTCCAGATCTCAGCAGCACACATTCACTGGCTACAGGCTGCAGGAATCCATTCCTAAAACTAATTGACTTGTGTAGCATCCGAGGTAACAGAGAATGCACAGGTGAGGCCCGAGAAATATCAAATATTAAAATACTCACTTAATATTGACCTGGTCGTACATGACATCAGAGAGATGGCGTACTCACGGTCCAGACTGCTGGTCCACATCAGCTCCCTTCTGTACAAGCAAGGGGATGACCTCGTGGTGAAGATTCATGACCGCTACGGTCAGGGCGGGCCGGCCATCAGTGCTCGGACAGGAAGGGTCTGCACCCTGGAGAACCAATCAAAAGCGGAAGTGTCAAGGAGGGTCCTCATGGACACTCCAAAGAAGGCATTGGTATTGCCACATTCTGACATATCCATCCATCCATCCATCCATCCATCCATTCATTCATCTTCCAATAGTTTATCCCTTAGTAGGTCCTGAATGAATCAACATATGGTACTGTGCTAAAGTCTTAGGAAGTCAAAGAAAATGTTTAAATTCTTGATTGGCTTAATAACTGTATATTTGCTCAGATAAAAAAGTCAATTTAACATATGCAAATTAACAGTAAGACAATAAAGACTATCAAGAATTTCTTCTGTTACTGAGATCTTGTTGGCCGGCTAGATGAACACTGCTTCAGTTCCCAAACCACTCCTCAGGGGCACCTCAGCCATTACATCAATACATTAAAATTTCAGCTCACTTAATTAACTTCATTGGTTAAATAATACAATGAGATATAGATTAGCTGAACAAGATCTGCTTCTGTTCAAGTCAAAAAATACATGGGGGTATTAGATGGCTACTGTGGTGACTTTATACTGGGGTGACTTTAGGAGAGGCTTTGAAATGGCTCACACACTTTGACAGACATGCAGTAATATCATAGTTTTATACCAACATAAAGATCATTTACACATATTATTCTTCAATTGCCTAAGACTTTTGTATGATACTGTAGGTCAAAGTAAACAGTTTTTTAAAAACACAATTATACGTTATTTATAAATTACTGCTACATGTGCTGAATCTGACAGTCCCATTTGAAATCACCTGTTTATAGCGGTTTCCTCAGCATTCTCATCCTCCTCGATTTAAGTTCAGCATTTGACACATTTAACCATGATGTACTCATTTCCCGCCTTTCCTCCATTGGTATCACAGATATAGCCCTTCAGTGGTTCAGGTCATATCTTACTTACAAGTCGTCCACCTCTCCTGTTGTGAGTGGTGTCCCTCAGGGATGAGTTCTCGGGTCCCTCCTCTTCCTGATCTACATCCACCCCCTTGATCAGGTCATTCGCTGATATGGCCTTATTTTTCACTACTATGCTGATGATATTCAGTTGTATCTCAGTACGCACTCCTCCACTGACTCCCCTCCCAATTCACAAACTAATTGCATCTCAAATTTAAAGCTTTGGATGCAGGATAACTTTCTCAAATTCAACAGAGACAAAACTCAAGTCTTACTGGTCCGCCCTAAATCCTTAGTATCCAAATCCTCCAGGTTCTCTGTTAGTTTTGATAGTGTCCCTGTAAAACCTGCTACAGAAATCTTGGAGTACTATTTGACTCTACACTCAACTTTGATCTACATATATAATCCCTCTCCATAATTGCATTATTTCACCTCTGTAACATCGTTCGTCTATGCCCATTTCTGTCCAGTACTGATGCCCAAACGCTTCATGCTTTTATTATATCCCGTATTGATCACTGAAACTCCCCTTTCATTGGCCTCCCTGCAAAATCTACACAAAAGCTTCAGTATATTCAGAACTCACCAGCTCGAGTTCTCACTCACACTAAACGTTCCGCTCACATCACACCCATCCGGTATCAGCAACACTGGTTACTGGCTCAGTGTCGGATCAAATTCAAAATATTGCTTCTCACTTCTAAAGCTCTGCATAACCTCACTCCTCACTACCTCAGTGAACTACTGTCTCCATACTCACCCACTCACTCTCTCAGATGTTCTAATAATAATCTCCTTGCTGTTCCACGTACCAGACTTTCCGCCATGGGTGGCAGGTCCTTCATTGCCATGGTCCCCAAACTATGAAACTTTCTTCCTTCAATTCTGAACTAAAGACATTTCTCTTCCATTAATATATCTCTACTGTCTCTTCTCGATTACTGTTTTTTTTTCTCCGCCTGTAAAGCAACCTTGGGTTTGAGAAAGGCGCTATATAAATGTAACCTATTATTATTATCGATGTTAATCGATTGGCCATTTCCATAAAATGGCAAAAGCGTGATCTGTGCACCATGCAGTACCTGCAGAACAGGCCGCTTCAGTTTATCCCCAAACCATCACTCTGCTCACTCACCTCGTCCAGCAGCCGCTGCACCACGGGAATCTGCCCCATCCCACCTGGACCCAGCTCCCGCAGCAGCCGGTCGTTGTGTGACTCCTGGGACGCGACAAACAGGTGAAAACACATAAGGAGCGCCAAAGTACCATAACGAACCTGCACATCTGCTAACGACACCTGCGCAGGCCAAGATCTCTGAGAGCCATGGAGAATCTTACTGGGAGCTTTCCCACGCTGTCAAAAGCATCCTTCTTCTGCCGAATTCTTCTCCTTCTTAAGGAGGCACCCAATGACATGCCGCCGTTTTCGCTCACTGTGGGGAATTTAGAAGTCAGAGAAAATGCTCGCTGCTACCCCCTCCTGGTTCGCTGAAATAGTACACCACTCACCCAGACTACTCTGACTGTCTGACAGGCCATCGGCACCCTCCGTCACACCGCTCAGGAGGTTCCCATGGCGGTCCAGGGCCTTTTCCACGAAGGATTCCTGGCGTAAGGGGAGTAATGCACGTTACTCCAACGATCAGAATCTCAGCCGTACCTCAGTCTGAGAGCTGAATAACCTTATGGCTGTCAGGGGTGGCCAAGGTGAAGCTCAGTGTCAGATTGACTTCATAGCCGTCTTCCTGTATGACTGCAGAAATCATCTGTAGAAAGGTAGCGGGCAATCGAAATTTCACTGCAAAAAATCGATACCAGGACATTACTGTGCTCACACCACACTAAGATACTACTGATAATACTGTAGAAATAAGCCTGAGAAAACGCCATAAAGTAATGGAAATTACCCAGATTTTTGCTGTTATCTCACACTGAAAGCATTTTTGCACATAAACTTCAGCTTCTGAAACATTACTATTTCAGTTATCACTCTCATCATATAACATTCATTATTTGTCATTTTAGTCATATGAGCTACAACATCTGCACCATCTTTAAATCAATTTGAGAATTAGATGCCACTTTACAATAAGACTACCTATCTAAAGACTTTATGAATGGTTTATAATCTGGTTATTAATTAGGTTGTAACACTTTATTAAACGAATTATTAACGGACAATTATAAACAAGTTATAATACAGTTTTCTTTTTAATGATGAGTTACTACCATTTACAAGTGGCAAAAGGGAGCCTTATTGTAAAGTGATATGGAGAATTACACTAATACTGATAGTATTCACTTTAATTATTATTTACTAAAAACCACATTTCATTTCAAACACTACAAACCCATAAAAAACATTTGGTGACTGTAAGGATTCAGCCTGGAGTCCATTTCAGTGAATTTATCTTGCATGTTGAGACTATGACGGCAGCACTTTCACCCCAAACCCACACGAGCTTGATGGGCCGAATGGCCTCCTCTCGTTTGTAAATTTCTTATGTTCTTATGAGGCCACTACAGATGCCAGCTCCCGGGTCCCTGCCAGGTCTCCGGGCCTCACCTTGCCCATGCGAGGCTCCCCCATTAGACCTCTGAACTCCGGGCTGTTCTGAGCGTAGCTACGCAGATGGGCACAAACATGGTCCAACTGTTGCCTCCAGTAACCTGGAATGACAGGTACAGCAGGAATGGACCAAACGGTGCAGCAAGTTCAAAGCATAACGCACCGTATATAATCTCACATGCCATTTATTACTAAAGCACTCTCACCCATCTACAGGTTTATACATACAGTTCCAAGTTACTTGTTGATAAACAGGATTCAGCAAAACTGCATCATCCACTCGACATTCTATCCTGGGGGCCCACAGCCAATAGAATCGTTTATAGGTATTTCAAAGTGTTTTTAAAACAATTGCTTTGAGTTTGACATATGTTGAAGTTCATTCATGGCCCTGACCAGGATAAGCAGTTTGAAGACAGATGGATGGATGGATGGATGGATGGGTGAATGCATGGCTCTGGTCACATGATAAATTTGTAAAACACTTGGTATCCATCATGATGTGTTGCTAGTAGTGCTGTCTAACGATTAAAATTCTTAATCAGATTAATCACAGGGTTGCTGTGGATTAATTTCAATCAATCACCATTAAATATCATTCATTTTTAATCAATATTATTCACATTTCATTTAGCATGAGCAAACAGGCTCAAGAAAATAGGGAATGTGTATGTACTTAACATGTTTATTGAACATCTTGAACATTCATGTAAATCCGTAATTCCAACAAATAATCGGACTAATCATGAAATCCAATTCTAGCCCAGTTAATTGCCATTGTTAGCAATATCAGTTGATAACACATTATGCGCGGTGCTTAACGTATAAAACTCCGTAGCAATACGTCCACAGATAAGTTGGAGGATATACTGTAGTGTGTGTGCGACCGATTTAATGAGCCACTAATGAGAAGTAGTGCTTAAACAGTATAAAACTACAACTTTCCCTTATGTTGATAAAGGGCACAGCCATCTCGGATTCTGAACTCGGGATCCTCTGTGCTGCTCCGAGATATTTCTCGGATCTTCGAGAAACGGGAGCGCGCATGTCGTCACTTCCGGCTTCAAAACTCGGAATCCGACTCGGAATACGAGTTCCGAGGGCAAATGGAGCGCACCAAAACTGCTGCTCCACCCATCCATCCATCCATCCACCATCCATCCCCAATAAGTACTTAGGCACAATGGTGAGCAAAAAGTCAATCCCAGGAGTCCCAGAGCATGAGGCAGGGGGCACCCTGGGCAGGACGCTCACTCCCACACCCGAGTGACTGACCTCTGCCGGGGCTCACAGCAGACAGCAGCGGCTTGCGGTCGCTCATCTGCTCCTGCCTGGCCATGTCCTGTGCTGCCCGCTGGCTCTTCCTCTGAAGCTCTGCTCCCGATGGGTAAAACAGCCCCACCGTCTGCGTGTGCCGGTTGACGCGACACGGCGTCTGTGGGGCTCCCGTGGTGGGGGAGGAGGCGCTGGGGACCGGCTGCCAGGTGGCAACGTCCGAGCAGAAGGCCTGGAGGAGGCAGGAGAACGGCAGATGGAAGAACAGAGCAAGAGAGAGTAAAACGGCTCTCAAAATTATTCCAAACCAAAGGCAGACATTTCATGCAATTACCCTAAATGCTGGCGGTAAACAGAATTGTAAGAATGGTATTTAATCGTTAAAGGGGTAGTACACCCCAAAACTGGAAAAAGATATGTGTTAGAGGGGCTTTAGTGCTATCTATCCATCTAGAATAGTTCATTCTGCTAGGAGCTATCCTAGTTTTGGAGAATCATCAGGCTTCTCTCAAATATAAAGGTGTTCTCTCTGTGTTGATTAAAGAGCCAAAAAATACATTTGAAAAATTTAACAGCAATGTCTCTTACAAGAAATCATTACTTGGTTACTCTTGATAATCCACAGAATTCGTAGTGAGCAGATTAATGTAGGAACTATTTTCTTCTACTGAACTTTGAGTTACGAGCATGAGCACCCTGGCAACATCTTCTGCGCAGTGTTATGATTGGTGTGTGGAGCTCAGTAGAAAAAAAGAGTTCCTACACTAAACTGCTCACTACGGTTTCAGTTTTGGGGCGAACTGCCCCTTTAATCATCAATAACCAAGAGGTGGCGCTATACGCACATGTTCCTGCTCTGGGGCTCCTTCCCTGGAATGAGCTGTGCCGGTTCGAGAGTCTGATCTGGGGGGTCCTGCCAGGAAGACTCCACAGGACCCACAGAAATTGGCGTAGGGGTGACTGGTGGCCCCGCATTGCGAGCAGCTTACATAACTAGCTAAACGGCTAGGCTAAAGAGGGAAGCAGAACAACGACATTAATGCATGGAAACATTTTGCCCTTTGAAGCCTTGGATTGCCAGACTATTCTGCAGATGCAGTCTTTGTGGATCGTCTTCATAGACAGTGAAGCAGTGGGTGAGCAGTGAAACTGTAGAATGACAACACCACCTTGGAACCACACCAGTCACAGAAGCGGGCGTCCAAGGTATTGATCCTGGAGCATTTGGAACAGCAGACCATCTTGCCATCTGATTTGGGCACAGGGGGGGCACTGAGGCCACTCAGGACAGCCTGGAAACGTAATAGGACAGCACTGCAGACCACCTGAGCTAATTGCTTTCCACACCCGCTCAGATTTGGCTCCAAGAGGCTCTTACAGTTGCCGGTTTCGGGAGTCTGGTCTCGCAGGCGACACACAAGTCAATGTGTGCTGGGTTACCCGTTCCGCATGCAGGACAGATCACCTTGTCCTGAAACACAGATACAGATTAACCATGACTCTTAGACGCATGAGGGAAACATGCAGTGTTCAGCCTGATACATCCGCACTAGTGGCCAAAATTACACTTTAAAAATTACTATACGAATATTGACGGTAATGTTTATAAACAATTAAAGAATGTTACAAGTATACATTGGATGATTAAATTGGATGATTAAACTGGAGTAATAGTTGAATAAAGATCTGCAATCTCTAGAAACTGGGAGTGTTTCCACAATTTTGGCCACTAGTGTATAATGAAGTGATGAAAACCACCTACAAATAAATAGCGTAATCAAAAAAGTTACTGTGTTCTGTGTTTCTAGTCAGACATGTGAGCTGCAGATTTCAACATGACGATGATTTTAAATGATTTAATCGGAAATGCAGCATCACAGCTAAACAGGGATGGACAGGCAACAAAAAGCAGCCCCGGAATTTACAGTCAATATTGATATTTCGCTACATTAACTCCCCACCCCTATGGAGCTGACCGATAAAGGGGAGAAAGGAGAAGACTTCCAGGGGTCCAGACACTAGGGAGGCCCAAGAGCATGTGAGAGT
Organism: Mormyrops boulengeri; assembly: GCA_026781065.1. Classification (NCBI taxonomy): domain Eukaryota; kingdom Metazoa; phylum Chordata; class Actinopteri; order Osteoglossiformes; family Mormyridae; genus Mormyrops; species Mormyrops boulengeri. The sequence continues at coordinate 15,435,629 of JAODLD010000047.1, forward strand.
GGATAATGGTAGCTGGATATTGTCCCAGCCATGGTTCTGTGCAACCTTGGGGCTGCATAAATACGACCTTGGGAGGCATCTTACACTTAGTCTGATGGCGGCCTGTGGCTGGCGCTGCTGCTCCAAGGGCGCTTCACAGACCACACAGGTGACGGCATTCAGGGGCACCATGGTCTTGCAGGAGACACAGAGACCCATCTAGGGGGCAGCACAGAGAGCTCTGTGTGGGTCTCACTCAAAACATTCTGCAACCCAGTGACAAGCTCCAAATTCAGGTTGGTTTGGGGATTTCTGGAACCCTGCACCGAGATACCTGGGCACCCTCTGTGGGGGGCAGACGTCGTCCTGGGACAGGGGGCACGGGGGCACCACACTGAAGGCAGAAGCGGGCAAACGGGTCGGAGGGGCGGGGGGAAAGGCACTGAGCACATCTAAAGCGGAAAAGGTGATGCAGGCATTTATGTAAACGTCACAGTAACCTCAATCCAGCTTTGCTGTGGTTCAACCGTCTCAGATCTCGAAAATCGACTGTGTTTCAAACAAGCAAGAGCAGCAACATTGTACGTGAATTGCTCACCGCAGGAAGTCCGTCTCTCTCTGGATTCTGGAGAGCTGAGTCTTTGTTAAGCTTCTTAGTGAAAGGTCTCCCCATCCCACATCCTTATATTGAAAATTTGGGACAGACAATATTCTGTTAAATATAATATTCTGTCTTTATTCTGTTAAAATTCATAAACTTGGCAGCATGACAGGAAAACAGTCCATGTAATAAATGCGATGGCTTATGTTTTTATTATTATTATTCTACTGGGCTGCCTTATTTCATCTCGGTAGATGAGCTGCTGAAATGTACCTGGGAATGTGCGTGTCTTGGTGGGATGCTGGCCAGCTGTTTTGACGAGGGAGGCTTGCGGGGGCGAGGGCTAGCGGAAGTCTTAAGGGAATGGCTTCCTCGGGTGGTCACTGCTGAGGCAGTGAAGAGCCAGCCTGAGGGCAGCACTAGTAGCTGCATTAGATAAATGCAGGACTACAGCATTAATGCTGCAGTGTTTAGAGCAGTGTTTCCCAATCAGTCCTCAGGGAACCACAGTTGGTCTGTGTTTTTGCTCCCTCCGAGCTCCCTACCAGACAGACCAAATTTTTGCACCTGGTCGGGAGCTGGGAGGGAGCAAAAATGTGGCTGTCTGTGGGTCCCCAAGGACCAGGTAGGGAAACACTGGTTTAGAATCTCAAAGTGAAGGAAATACCTGGCTGCTCCTTTGAGCTGCCTTCCCACGTATTTTCCAGTCCTCTTGTCCATTTCGCAAAGGAGTCACCTCCCTCACGCATCTTCTGCAAAAGCATTTAACTTCATACATGTCAGATACAAACAGTGAGTCCGCTGGACAATGAGTAAGAAATAATTTACTGGCTGCTCTCACCTGCTCCCTCTCGGGCTTTCCCTCAGTGGTGAGAGGATCATCAGAGGGAATGTGGTCCACCAGAAACACTTTGGTCACCACAGCACTCTCCCTGCCATCACTGGAACAAATCGTCAAGTAAAAAAGGTAAACAGCAGTCACGGAGCTCTTCGTGTGTTTTTTAAAAACATATAATTTTTGAAGGTTTCGTCAAAAAAAAACAATTGTCATAAAAGTGTTCAGTTTGCTGTTAATATAAAAATATATATACAGACGCTCCTCTACTTACGAGTGAGTAACGTTCCGAATGGCTGTTCGTAACTTTAAATGTTCGTAAGTCGTTGTTCAATATCATTTTAAGGGTATATGCAAGTACAAAGAACTAGGGTCCTGGGAGTACACATGCAACGGGAGTAGCGGCCAGAAGTCGTACTAGGCAGAATTGGTGCACAGAAAAAAAAATTGATGTTGCGGACAGGAAACGGGAGCCCAAGGAACACAATTTGGACTTACAGTCCTCTTTGTTCGTATGTCTGAAAGTTCGTAAGTAGAGGAGCGTCTGTATTGTATAAAACATTAAGCATCTCTCTCATATTCCCACTCACCCTGTGCTGGCTAAAGCTTTCACGTACACTTTTCCTTTAGGTAAACATATGGGTTCCCTGTATTGTAGCGTGCCACTGTCTCGGAGGCCAGGTCTCCTGGGAACCTCTGGCTTACTGCCATCCAGTGTATAATAAATAGTGACATCCGGTGTATCTGGGGAAACACGGATAATGGCAACAGGACTTGTCTCAGAGATAATGCCTTTTTAATTATACTAGATGGACAAAAGTATTGGGACACACCTCTTAATCGTTGAATTCAGATCTTTCATACAGATGCATTGCCATAGGTGTATAAAATCAAGCACCTAGCCATGCAGTCACTTTCACAGATATTTGTGAAAGAATGACCTGTTCTGAAGTGCTGAGTGAATTCAAGCGTGCCACCTTTACTATGATACAGTTTGTGAAATTTCTTCCCTGCCAAATATTTCATGGTAAACTGTAAGTGGTATTATTAAAGTGGAAGTATTTAGGGACAACAGAAATTCAGCCACGCAGTGGCAGGCCACGTATAGTGACACAGCAGGGTCACTGAGTGCTGAGGTGCATAGTGTGTAAAAAGTCGCCAACACTCTGTTGACTCAATAACTGCAGAATTCCAAACTTCCACTGGCATTAACCTCAGCACAAAAACAATGCACCAGGAGCTTCATGAAATGGTCTTCCATGGCCGAGCAGCCTCATATCACCAAGCGCAATGTCAAGGATCAGATGGAGTGATGTAAAGCATGCCGCAACTGGACTCTGGAGTAGTGGAAATATGTTCTTTGGAGTGACAAATCACGCTTCAGTGTGGGTTTGGCAGATGCCAGGAGAATGTTACCTGCCTGACTGCATTGTGCCAACTGTAAAGTCTGGTGGAGGAGGGATAATGGTGTGGGGTTGTTTTTCAGGGGTTGAGCTAGGCCCCTTAGTTACAGTGAAGGGAACCCTTAATACTTCAGCATAACAAGACATTTTGGACAAGTCTAGCTTATAACTTTGTGGGAACAGTTTGGGGAAGGCCCTTTTCTGTTCCAGTATGACTGTGCCTCATTGACTTTGGTGTGGAAGAACTTGATTGGCCACACAGAGCCCTGACCTCATCCCCATCAAACACTTTTGGTATGAACTAGAATGGAGATTGCAAAGCCAGGTCTTCACATCCAACATCAGTGCCTGACCTCACAAATGCTCTTCTGGATGAATGGGCAAAAATTCCCAGAGACACACTCCAAAATCTTGTGCAAAGCCTTCCCGGAAGAGTGGCAACTGTTATAGCTGCGGGGGGGGCGACTCCATATTGATGCCTATGGATTTAGAGTGTGGTGTCATAAAAGTTCCTGTGGGTGTAATGGCCAGGTGTCCCAATACTAATGTCCATATAATCTATCATTTCACTGGCTCCTTACCTGACTTGATCTCCACAGGTGTAGCGGTGTCTATTTGGTGCTTGACTATGCCAGGAAGTGGTGCTCTGATAGGGATGATTTGTGGAGCCACGATCGAGCCTGCAGTCATGATCTAAGGGGAATCTGATTATAACTGCGCATAGAAACATAGAAACACATTTTAGTAATCCTTCAGGGGAATCAAATTATGTAATCACAGTAGCCTTTATGAATAGTATCAAAGCAATTTTAATAAATTGTGTTTCTAGTCGTATTTTTATCATGATAGTACAGTGACAGGTTGACGAATGAGAAGACTTACGCCTGAGCCATGTGCAGTATATTACTTTTGTATTACCGAGCTCCCCTGCTTATCTGTGCTGGAAACTGCCAGTTATATTATTTCGTACATGCATTCTGATCACAGCGCAGCTTTCATTTGAGCAGCATGATGTTACGCTGTTATTTTTCATATCAAGATATCAGTATATCTCGTAAATCCGATCTGAAAAGCCGGCATACTTACACGGCCTCCAAAGCGTTAATCTGCAATGCACCTGCGTTCACATTAAAAAAATGTCAATATTGTCTTCTTTTCACACATTAATAGTCGATAAGTCCAAACTTTACACGACATAAAAAGTAGAAGACGCTATCAATTGAGTTGCTGCGGCCTGAACGCGTATCCAGCGACGCGGCGGTTTCCACGCCCACTGCAACATCGTGCGTTCTTATTGGTCAAATCCCATACCTTAACGACCACCGCAAAGTGCAAGCAAAACAGTTTAGTAACTGTTATGTATGTTTAGTTATGTATTTAATTATTAAATTTACCTTTCCCTTTTAAACTTAGATTTGTAACAACTAGTCACACTGTAATAACTTAAGCTGTTCTTATAGGAAGGTATTTATTTGTTTATACTTTCTATTTATTTGTTCTCTTATTATTGAATTGTATAATTTCATACTTGCACTATAGTTTCACATTGCATGAATACAAATGTGTCAAAATTGGTTAAAAATCGGTTCAAAATGTCAAAATTATACATTTATTAGGTAGCGCGAAATAAACAGCATTTGTTTTGGGGAAAAAATATGCAGAAGTATTGCTAACATCAGCTAAACAATTCTGGTCATAAGTTAACTTATTTATTTCAAATTTTTGTTAAAATATTTTTTAAATAAAATTGACTATTCCATATATTGTGAATTAAAATATTGCATCTGTAAAATTTCAATCAGGCTTTGACTAGTCTACTAAAACGCATGACGTAGCTCAGCAGTGAAAGACCCCAGTTTAGTGATGTTGTGTGACTCTTTTGATAATGTAGAGTTCGAGGTGCATGTGTGTGTGTGTGTGTGTGTTTCTTGTTAATAGCTTTACAGCAAGCTAATATTCAATAGTTTTTTTCTATTTAATTTTAAAAATGGCCGAAGTTAAAGTAAAACAAGAATCTACAGATCCTGTGGACATCGAAAACAGGTCATTTTGTCCCGTTGTAATTGCCATCCTCGCTCCCCGTCAAGCTGGGGTGTTGCTTGTCGGAACCACGCTGTCCTCTCATGTCTTAGTATATGAATCTTAATAACGATGGCTATGTAACGTTTGCGGCCGAATGCAGGTGGTTTATCTTATGTTCTGGTTCCTCTATAAAGCTATATCCACGGCTTTAAATTATAGCTAATAGAACGATTTAATTGACCGATAACATCAAATTGTACATTACTAACTGTCACACCGTGAGCGAGGCTAGACCCGGCGTCTAGTAAAATTTGTGACGTGCCTGTTTTATGTCCACGTTTCAAAGGATAAAGGAGCTTTGCAGCCAGTTTCCTCATGGAATAACCGACCAGGTCATACAGAATGACATGCCGCACGTCGAGGCTCAGCAAAGGGCTATGGCCATCAACAGGTTGCTCTCTGTGGTAAGGCGCAGTCATTCTGCATAGCCCCGAACGGCTGTTCAGTGAAAGAGAAGATTAATCTGATGCAATCAGTGTTCAACATGCTCTCTTCAGTGTTTCTATTGAAATGATTATCTCCTGATGTCTGCATCTCATTTTTTTTACCGTATGCACTGTTTAATTTTTCAAAACAGGGTCAGCTGGACCTGCTTAGGAACAGCAATGGACTTCTGTATAGGTTAAAAGATGCACAGACAGCAAGGTACAGTCTCCGCTCTGATTTTATGCTTGCTGCATTTGGATATGCATGTTTTAAATACTTGAGCCATTAAAAAAAAAAAAAAGACCTAAAACTGTGTTTGCATCACCATTGTTGATTTTGATTAAATTTGGCAGGTTGATTACACATACCTTCCAGAGCTCGGAAATTATTTCTGTTTTTTTTTTTTATTTAATTCCCTGTGAGATATAACACCTTTACTATACCCCAGGTAGCAAAAATACTTATTCAGAGTGTTTTCTTATGAGTTTTATTTTATTTAATTTTATTACAGCTACATAACCCACCTATAGCTCATTGGAAAGCTCAGAGAGAGTACCTTTTCAGTTTCATCTTGAAACTGTATTTTTTACTACTTTCAGTTATGCAAAAACAGTGAAGGGCTGGGAGTCTATGCCCAAGTGTATGCCTTATGTATAAGTCAGTATGTGTAGTACTTTTGTATAAAACACTGATTTCCTGCTTGGTCCCCTTCATGACATAAGCACCCCAAACACGTGTCATCTTAATATTGATGCAAATGCCATTTGTTGAATTAGAATGGAATTATCTTAAAATTGATATTTTTACACTGTAGATGATGGGGGAAGCTGTACTGTCTTTTTAGTCTTTTACACAGAGGTGGGTAGTTCAGGTCCAGAAAGTAAAAATCCAGACCAAGATTTTATTTGAACCAGCCAGTTGAGCATGAAGATTCACAGTCACAGAGTACTCAACTGGTTGATTGTAAGAAAATCTTGGTCTATAGTTTTACTTTCTGGATGTGAACTATCCAGCTTGCTTTTACATATGTTGTACAAACCCTTACTTGCATATAAATCATGGCTACTTTGTGTTTTCTTTCAAGTAAAATGAAGGGATCTGACAACCAAGAGAAGTTAGTTTATCAAATCATAGAGGATGCAGGAAACAAAGGTAATTCATCACCGATTAGTATGACCAAATGCTTATATGTCACATTGGAAGTAAAGATTTTGATTGAAACTTTCTCCTTGGATTTAAAATGATCACACCTTGTTTTTTTTTCTCTGGCCTTCTCTTTAGGAATCTGGAGCAGAGATATCCGATATAAAAGTAACCTCCCTCTGACCGAGATTAACAAAATCCTGAAGAACCTGGAGAGTAAGAAGCTTATCAAAGCTGTGAAATCTGTGGCTGTAAGTTTTTTTTTTTTTTTTTTTGTATGCATGAAGTTGCATTATTTGGCCATTAGGTGCCAGTCGTGGCTCATTTTGGAATGAAATTTAAATCTCAAAATACTTCTACTAGTTATGGAATCTCTTTTTCCAGGCTTCTAAGAAAAAGGTGTACATGCTGTATAACCTTCAGCCAGACCGCTCGGTTACTGGTGGAGCCTGGTACAGTGACCAGGATTTTGAATCTGAGTTTGTGGAGGTCTTGAATCAGCAGTGCTTCAAATTTTTGCAGAGCAAGGTAGTTATTGCAGTGAGTTCCTGTCTGTAACGTATGTGAGTGTGTGTGTCTGTGTGGTACAAAATATTGTGCATATACATTAGAAACAATGTCTGTATATGCATATTTTTTAGAAAGATTTTGTGTAATTAATAATTATTACCAATGGATAATGTTTTTACCATACATGAGGTTGCCATAGTCAGCTCATTATATTCATTCTCTTACACAGTGTGCCTGTATTTGAGTAATAGACCACCAATACGATATTTTTAATTAGAACAGTTTGTTAATCATGTCTATTGATGTAGTTGCCCCATGCGAGTTAAGATAACAGCATGCATGAATTAGAAGGCCGTACCATGAGCTGCTCCTGATGTGGACTGAAATCTCATACCTGTAAATCCCCCCGGCTGCCAGGCGGAGGCAGCGCGGGACAGCAAGCAGAGCCCTGTGGTGCAGAGGAACAGTTCCTTCGCCACATCCCACGAGGTGTGGAAGTACATCTGCGAGCTGGGCATCAGCAAGGTACGGCCCGCTCCACCCTGTACATCCCATAACCCCTCACTCTATGAAAACCTTATTTGTTGAAAGGAATGTTTCCCAACCCGGTCCTCAGGGATCCACGCACAGTCCACGTCTGCTCCCTCCAGCTCCCTGCCAGACAGTCCACATTTTTGCTCCCTCCAGCTCCCTGCCAGACAGTCCACATTTTTGCTCCCTCCAGCTCCCTGCCAGACAGTCCACATTTCTATTCCAAGCCTAGAGGGAGAAAAAAAAAATGTGGACTGTCTGCAGGTCTTCGAGGACCGGATTGGGAAACGACGGAAGCGCCCTGTTACGGCTCGTAAGAAAACAGTGAGGCTTAAAGCTGTCCTGTTATCTCTGAAATGCAGCCTTTCCTGCAGGTTTTTCAGTCATTTTCCAGTTTGTAACTGTTATATAGGGCAGAGTATTTTATCCAGGTAAGAACTTAGATTGTGATATTTGGCAGTGTGGTTGAACTGTCACTAGCATGCTCTGTAACCAAGGTCACCTGCCCCCCTGCATAAGCATTTTTTAAATCAGTTTATTTTAGTATCAACATGTTTTCAGCAATAGTGGCATAGTGTAATATTTACTAGGTTAGTGTGATTAGTGCATGTATGCATTCATTTGGTTTTGCTTGGAGAAATCTTCTCTTGGTCGTCACAGGTGGAGCTGTCCATGGAGGACATAGAGACCATCCTGAACACACTGATCTATGACGGGAAGGTGGAAATGACCATCATTGTGGCCAAGGAAGGGACGGTGGGCAGCGTGGACGGCCAGATTAAGCTCTACAGAGGAGTCAACTCCATCATTCAGGCAACAGGCCTGGTGAAAACACCCTGTGGCCTTTGTCCTGTAAGCTGTCATTCCTGACCCCCCTCCCCCACAGTAATGCACTTCACTAGGGCTGCAAAAAAAATCTTTTATCGACTAATCATGTTGATCAGGCGTTCAACTAATCAATTAGTTGGGCCAAAATATGGGGTTTAAAGAAATATAAATGCTTTATTTTACAAAACATCAAGAAGTGTTTTTCAAGTCAGTGTTGTAACAAAAATTTTGATGGTACTTTCAAGAACACTGTTCTGGCGTAATGAAATCTTTGCAATAAAATTCGCAGAGCAGGTGGGGATCCCAGCTATTTTTGTCACTAAGATTTCAAAATACTGTGGAATACTGTATTACCGTGATACCCCCCAAGCCTAGTAGCAACTCTTAAAACTGTTCATGAAAAGTTTACCCATTTCACTACACTGCTTGTGTTTGCTGGGACATATGTCCTCTGCTGGCCTGGTGGAGAATTATTGCTGTAGGCATGTGCCGACCGCGACCGTTTGCATGCTCGGGCAAATGTAATATGGGCATAAGAGTCTTTTGCACCTCCATGCCCGGCATGTAACGGCATGCAGGAAAGTGAAGTATCACCGAGTTAACAGTGCTAGGTAGTGATGTCATTATATCATTACACAGTTTACACAGCAGTAATATAACTAATTAATGACAGTTGAAGTTTGCTGTGAAATATTTTTATAACCAATTATTATCCATGTTAATGAGTTGCTGCAGCTCTGCACTTCATACATGTGCTATTTCTGCTGGTTAAATTGGTACACAGCAAAACCATTCTGCTTGGCACTCAAATGTTGGGGCACCCCTTCAGGAACAGAATGAGAGCAGCACAGTGTTGGGTATAGATGTCTTACAAATGGTTGGTTATTGAATCCCAGCTGCCACTTAAAAGCGGTTTATATGTGATCAGCTGAGTTAGGGAGGGTTTAGTTTGCATGCTTCTGGGGAAATGTGCTTTTGATCTTAAATTTTTTTATGAAAAAATTTATTTCAAGTAGTGATTGTATATTCGGTGTTGTATTGAATTCAGTTGTCATGAATCTATGTGCTTGCTGTGTGACAAACTTCCCCTATAATTTAACAACTAAATGCTTCTTTGTGTTTTTTCATAATCAGTAAGAATCCTGAAAACAAAGCATTGATTGGCTAACGTTCCGGCGTCTGCGTGTCCCAGGTGTTCGCTGACTGCCACGAGGGAGGTGAAATCTCGCCCTCTAATTGCATCTACATGACCGAGTGGCTGGACTTCTAGCTAAGATCCGCTGAGCTTCAGGGATGGATCCCCTCTAGGAATGAAAGCTTGAAGTGTTTTCGTAATGGAGCCGGTGACGTTTGGAGTTTTTTTTTTTTTTATATGATTATTTTTAGTCTTTCTTATGGAAAGCGTTAGAACTTTGGAAGATGGTGGGAGAGAAAAAAATAATCACTTTCTCCATATCATCCCTTATTATATTATTATTTTTACGAGGGTGACCGGTTTCAGTTGATTGAACTGGTGTCAGTAAAACATCGAGAGTATTTGTTCAGTGTTGTAAATATCACACCAAACACTGTAAGTGTGTACAAAGCAGCCAAATAAAGATTTTGGTTTTCTGTTGTAAAATATTAAAAATGGATCTATTCATTCCAAGAGGGTTGCAGAGGTTGGGAGCCTATTTCGGGGGTTGGGGGTGAAAAATGCTGAAATGCAAACCCTACATACTCTCATGATTTCTCTTGGACAGGAGGGCTACCCTGTCTACTTTTTTACTGCCTGGATCATATGAAAGGGGGCTGAAAGCTGGCTGGGGTACCATCAGCGGGTGCCATTACAGAGAAAACAAAAGCAGATTTTGGAGATGCCAGAGGAAGCCAGAATCCTGCAATGTTTTTATTCACATACATGATGACCTGTCTCATTACTGTACTGCCGGTGACACCCAAACAGCGGGAATGTATCATACAGACAGCTGCCGCTCAGCCGCTCTCCGCCATCTCTCGCACGACACGGACCAGCTCCGGGAACTGCGTGTTCTGGAAGTGCCCGCGGTCCGTGTACTGGTACAGCTGTGCCTGCAAACCCTCAGCCACCTGCTGCTGCTCACTCCACGGCAGGAAGGGGTCATCCATGGAACCAAACTGAACGATGTGCCCACAGTTACTCCGGATCCTGTCCCACTGCCACGGCCGGCTGAAATACCCTAAAGAGGAAGCAGTGGCGTCAGAGGATGGACACAAGCAAAACATCCTACAGCCTCTCTAATGATGACTTGCACCCTATCAGACTCCATCATGGGTAGTGCATTCTGGGTAACCTTCAGTCTGGAAGTGTTCGCTGAGTACCACTCAAGGGAAAGACAACGGGTCGTTAATTGACAACTACTTTCACCCTGAAAGGATGAGTGTACGACTCACCACTCTCTTTTTCGTTTTCATCACCCAGGTCGGAGGTATAAGCACCTACCAGGACAATCGCGTACACCTTATGCGCTTCTGCATACCTGAACCAAAAAAACAACAACATTCATATACATGTACCTCGTATACACAACCATTAAAGGGTCATGCAGCAATATAATTCTCTTCTCAAACGGGGAAATTAACAAATTTAATGAGCATGTTCGTTCATGAAACTAGATACCCATTATTTTAGAGACATTTAAAATTTAAATAGTTTGCTATTTATTCGTAGTGGGTCATGTTTTGAAAGTTCTTTAAAAATTCACTTGTTTCTCCTTTTGAGGCTTATGAATTAACGTGAGACTTCGTCAGTCTAACGCTGCCTGCATGTGTGTGTCTGTGTGAACCAGCCTGTACCTCATCGCGGCTGCGGCCCCTGAACTGTGGCCAATGATTATTGTCTTTTCATCGCATTGCAGCTCTTTCTCCATGAACGGCAGCCAGATGCTCTCTCTGGCTGTCACTGCAGAATACAGTGAAACACACGGTATATTAAGCACCTTAACGTGACATCCTTGAGGTCAGGCAAGGTCCACAGTGCTAATAACAGCAACTTACCAGGGTCTGGCATGTTTCTGAGCAGACAGCTCATACCTGCAATCTACAATGCATAGTAATAAATTTATTAATGCTGTGGTAAATTTATAAAATATGAACAATAAACGGGCTTACTTTGTATTCAAATACGTAAAATGCGACTCGATGTTGCAGCCCTAAAGCAGGGTGAATCGCAACTGGATAATTACAAACATTAAAAAAGGTTTTATATATTGAGTGTATACTTTTTGGTTTACCTTATCTATCTGCTTTTTGGCCCATCCATACCAGTTACAGTGCTCAACGCTTCCAGCTCCGTTGCCGGGAACGATGACAGCTTTACTCGGTTTCATTACTTCCACGTTGTACCGTATAGACGATTCCACGCGTCTCATGTGCCTTTGAGTGAGATGTGCATTATGGGAATTGTAGTTTTTTCCGTCGCATAACGGAAGTCTCGATTTCTTCGATTCGCCTTCTGGGTTGTAGGTGTCAATCGTGCCTATGCATTGTGTGTGCGGAGTTTACAGGTCGTACTTTTTTTTTGTTTGTTTGTTTTTTTTTTTGTTTTTTTTTTACAATTTTCACTGACCAAAGACGTGCAGTGCGGCTAATCTTAGTTATCTGTGCAGGGATGCCAACTTTGGTCAGGTGGCTGGGGTGAGATTTTCAATTTGAGACTGCATACACATGCACGCACATTTACATGTATGTAACAGTTTTAATACCTTGTAAATAATTTGAAAACAGCCCCAACACTTTTGATGTGGGTAATTATAGGTTTATAATGGAATAATATATATTTGCTGTAAAACCATTACCATTTTTTCCCTTTTTTTAATGCCAGGGGTCATTTAGAGACTATTACGAAATATGTGTGTGTGTGTGTGTGTGTGTGTATGTGTGTGTGTGTGTGTGCGTGTTTGTGTGTAGATGAGTCTGTAGTGTGATTTTGTTGCCAAGTGAAGTGTTATTGGTCTATGACAGGGTTATTCAAATCACGGTGCTCAAGGTCCGAGCCCTGCTGATTTCCCAGCCTTCCTTTACCTGTGAGCCAGGTGTGAAGCCTCTGGCCAATCAGAATCAG
>JAODLD010000047.1:15448929-15477551 GCA_026781065.1 Mormyrops boulengeri
CCCCAACACACCACACCGAAAAAAAGAACACTGGCCACCACAGACTGGTAAAACATCCACAGGAGCTTCTTGCAGAAGTGCTTAGAAGTCTCATCAGTGAATATATTTTGATACTGAGTATTAATGCCGAGTATTGAACCTGGCTAAGAATATTATCACTCTAAAAACTCTGTTGGCAAGTAATACAATTTTATATGTATTTTATGAAATAATGAGTATTTGAGTCCTGGAAGTGCTAATCCAAGTACTTCCGAAAGAGGTAGGTTTTATTCTACCACATAGGTGCCAAAACAGAGAAGAGTCTTGATGCACACCTAAAGAGATGGTGTGCATCAAGAGAATTTGGACAGGAGAATGCGGTAAGAAATCAGATTTGTTTCAAGTTGTGATTTCTTCCACTTCCTCTCAGCTGCTTTTAATTCTCTTTGATTGATACACAATACATCCGATAGCCAAGGAGCAGGGTGAGTTGTCTTCCTGGGTTTGAAAGATAGTGGGCAGAAGCGATTCACGGATTAAGAAAGTGAGGAGAAAAGAGTCTTGGTTTCTGACTACAGTGGTAGGGAGGAAAAGGAGTTTGTTGCTACTTTGTTGTAGCACCTTTTAATTAAAACATGAAGTATTTTTGGATATGAGTGTATCAGCATGCCACATCTTTACTTGGCAATATTTGTCCACTCTTCTTTGCATTAGTGCTACAAATCTGTCAGATTGCAAGGGAATGTCTTGTGTACAGCCCTTTTCAGGTCAAACTACAGATTTTAGCCCTGGGCTCTGGCTGGGCCATTCCAAAACTTTAATTTTCTTCTGGTGAAGCCATTCTTTTGTTGATTTGGATGTATGCTTGGGGTCATTGTCGAGCTGAAAGGTGAAATCCCTCTTCATCTTCAGCTTTGTAGCAGACACTGGATAGGTTTTGGGCCGAAATAGATTGGTATTTGGAATTGTTCATAATTCCACCTTGACTGAAGCCCCAGCTGAAGAAAAACAGCCCGAAAGAATGATGCTGCCACCACCATGCTTCATTGTGGGTGTGGTGTGTTGCTTTTGCACCAAACATACCTTTTGGAATTGTGGCCAAAAAGTTAAACCTTGGTTTCATGAGACTATAACACATACTTTTTTTGCTAAATTTAGTCGGGCCTGGATGTTTTTCTTTGTAAGAAAAGGCTTTCGTCTTGCGACCCTACCCCATAGTCATCCATTTTGGAGGGATGCCCAGTTCTCGGTAACGTCACTGTTGTCCCATATTTTCTTCACTTCTTGATGAATTACAGGTTTTTTATTTTTTATATTTTTCCCCCTAACAGATTTGTTTGCTTCTCAAGTGAATTGTACACGTTATATGTCACATTAAAGGTGAGAAAATTTTGATTTGATTTATTGTGGTCTCATGTTTTTACATCACAAAAACCTGGCATTTTTAACAGGGGTATGTACACTGTTTATATCCACTGTAACTGTAGGCTACTCTTTTTAGCAACAAAAAAAAAACACAACAAAACTGTCCACATGACAAATTAAACCACGCGTTCATTAAGCTGGAACCACACTGCACGGTAATCCGGTTTGTGCCGGAAGCCCAGAGATGTGAATAAACGATAGGATACTTCATTATCCTCCTCAACAAAGCAGTACACGGGGTATCCCATCCCCCAGAGCTGCTTAGCCATTATAGAAATTAGCATCTTCGCATAGCCTTTACACCTGTGCTCAGGCAGCGTGTACAGGAGTCCCAGGGCGCTGTGCTGATATAGTAAGACCCAAGAGACCGGCCTGCCACTACCGTCCATTACGCAGCAGCTGGGGTAGTTGGAGATGTAGTTCCTCACAGAGTTGTAGCTGTTCTGGTTCCCGCCGTACTTCCACGTGCTGTTCACCAGGTCAGCGTGCTCCACGCTCAGCGGGCCGATCTGGTATCCTGTGGTACTAGTGAGAAAACAGATGTAAACTTTAACCAGTGCTGTTATTTGTTTGGATGTCTATAGGTAACCAGTGCAGTAACTACACATGATGACACCAATACTGATTAAAAGATTATATTTAAGCTGGTATCATTTGCTTTTTTTACCTTTCAGGCTCTTTGAGATGACTGAGGTCCTCCAGCATCAATACAAACATTATTCCCTCTGTTTTTGATGGAATTTTGTGGTAAGCACAGAGTTCTTTCACCGCATCTATGTGGTTGATGTCAACACCTGAAAAGAACAGTGCGCATATATATATATATATATATATATATGTGTGTGTGTGTGTGTGTGTATACACAGGTGAACACTAAAGTTTTCTTTACTAAAGTAAAATTTTGTCTATTGTCAACTAATTTGGAAATATTTGATAATATTGAAGGGCATTTTTAATTGCTTGCTTGAGTTTTTTTTACCTCCCAGTAAAGTAAATGTACTCCAGTCTACAGCACCATTGCTACTGAGCAGTTTCTGTAACCTTTCTCTGTCCCGTGAGTAGATGCTGTAGATGTTGAAATCCCCCTCTCGGTCCTGAGAACGCTACCCAGACAGAAAGGTGTTTTAATGCTATTCACATGATGTTACTTTGTATCTGTCTTCCATTTGTTAAGTGATAATCCAAGTAATTACATTCCTGACCTTTCACACCACCATATTAATTCACAAATGAAAGGACATGCACACACGTCTGCATAGAAAATGTCCTTGACCTAGTGTTGTTTATCAAAACACATTTGAATGATTAGGGAATTCAGCTCGGTACCTGCTGCTTTTGCTTGCAGATAATAACATTGAAGTCTGGCCAGGCATCTGAAATTACCACCAGATTATGTGGTTTTCTTCTGTTGATGTTGAACAAGCAGCCGTACACCTTCAGTAACACAAGATGCAGCTTACTTCACATTGTAGCAGACTATTGCAGAGTGACACATCACCAGTTAAACCGAAAAGCTGCTCGTTACAGATAAACAATAAATGTGGCGTAGTAAATTCACGCTCTAAAGGAAACAGGAAAGGCTGGTCAATCAGTCCAATATGTAGCCTCAGACGTTCACAGCAAAAGTCGGTTTACAGCAGTCCGTTCTACCTTGAGCGACTCAGGAAATAACTCTCTCAGCGAATTCTCAGCCAGCTCCAGGTCTGCGTCGGTTAGGACATGCATGACAACAGGAATCGCACCGGGGAAAGCAAGGCATTAATTAGCCTTCAGTAAGTTGATCCACCCCCTGTATCTAGGCGAGTGTTGACAATATTTGTCATGTGACAATAAAACCAGGAAGTTCCTACTGGCTGCTATAGAGAGGAACTCAAGTCAAAAGCGGTAGTTGTTTTCCCAGAAAAAAAAAAAACATGCTAAATACTACAGTGTCTTTAACATAACAAAACTGAAGGGAGGGATGTAAGGGTGTAAGTTTGGTTTCAACACTGGTAGGGAGCAAATCACCCCCTAAACAGGAAGAACCTGCAGCGGGTGGTAAGGGCGGCAGAGCGGGTAATCGGAACGACATTACTCCCCCCCGTGAAACAATCCACCCCCCCGAATGACTGTCTTCTATGCAATTCTATACTTAGGGCGGGTCATTAAGCACACCTACCTCGAACTGAAATGTTGTACACATCGTACTCAGACACTCGTACTGTAATAGGATGGCTGTCTCTTTTTGTGTGTTGTTTCTTATTTCTTATTTATTACTTTAACTTATGCTGATGAACAGAGAGCTGCTAAACTGTTTTTCACTGTTTTTGTAACAGTGACAATAACGATCATCTTATCTTATCTATCTTACCTTAAACGTACATGGTCATCTCACAAGGTCCCTGCTGTTCACACCCAAATCAACTCCTTTGTTCCAAGAGTTATGTTTTTGTATTAAGACTAACAATGTTCTATTTTCAAAGTTTTAAGTTAGAATGGGAAGATGTTTGTCAACTATTACCCTAAACAAAATATTCATTTTATGTTATGTGACTAAAAATCAGAAATATATATATATATATGTGTGTAAGGTTTGACTTCAGTTTTATAAGAACTTATTTCTTTGCTCTTTGTAACTATGTGAACTATTTAGCAGTTTCATAAAAGGGAAATTGTGGGAATCACAAAATACAGGAATTTCTATAAATTAAACGTGTTTGGGGGAACAGTTTTCAGTCAGCTATCATGACTGACAACCTGCTGCAAATATATTTCAGAGAGCTGAAGCTACTAAGATAAATGGTGTGAAAGATGTATGTGTTCGGCCATGTTATCTTGAAAAAGCAATGCTTTAATCTGAAAATGTAAGTCATTCAGCCAAACATTTCACAAGCCGAGGAATTAAGTTACATTACATGTAAGGCTTCAAATGTACAGCGTCCTGATATTACCTGACAGCCAGTCTCACAGACTTAGGATGTTGTTTTTTTCTTTTTGTAAATTGCATTTAATGACTTGAGACACTCAGACATTGATAGACTTATTGTCACATTATAATGTTTTAAACAAATACTGTTAAATGCATCCTCCAATAAGCCCCTGCATCTTTACTTATTCCATATCAGTGATAACTGTGCAGTCAGAGCAATCTAATCCACTCTGTATTGGGGCAATCGTAAGGCTGCAGGTTCTGGGAATCCTTTTCTAGCAGTACGATACAAAATTATGTGACTCCACAGAACATGTTTTTACTGCTCCAGAGTCTCCAGTGTGCTTTACATCACTCAACTCTTGTGCTCTGTTACTTTACATGGTCTCTACTTTGTGGTAATGTTTCTGTTGCTCCTAAACACTTCCACTTTCAATAATACCACTTCCAGTTGACCATGGAATATGTAGCATAGATGAAATTTCACAAACTAAGTTATTGCAAAGGTGACATCCTATGACAGTACCATGCTTGAATTCACTTAGCTCTACATAATGACATATTCCTTCACAAATGTTTGTAAACCTGACTGCATGGCTACATTCTTTATTTTATACACCTGTGGTAATGGGTCTGAATGAAACACCTGATTTCGATGATTGATAAGTGTGCCCCAATACTTTTGTCCAGATAATATATAACTTGCATACAACAGTAACTATAATACTGGGGACATGGTTCTAAATTTTTTATTTGTTCTTTTCTTTTGTTAGCGTGACAGTAAGTAACTCTGCATGGCTTGCCATAAACTAAGCAGCTTCCTTTGTTACACATTTTACACAAATTACTGAATACTGAACTCACAGATATCATAACACAGAGAAAATGTGAGAAAGAGATGCAAAATTATGTGATATATCTGCATAACAACATGTCTTCATTAACCTTTAACGACTCATTCAATATCAATTTAAATAAAGTGATGTAAAATTATATTAATTCTTTTAACTGAGCTAGCCAAAATGGCTGAAACTAGCCAGCAATACCCTATCACCACAACTTCAAAACTAGAACAAGCCCAAAAAAATGCAATTCGCAAATGAATGAAATTATAAACGGAAAAAAAACGCCCAAAGTCGCTTATAATAAGCCAATTTGCCAAGGCTGTGTTCTCTCCAGCAGGCAGATTAGCGGGCAACTATTTATGGGCCTTCTTCAAGGTCACGTGACGAGGAAGCTGCGAAAAACAAGCGTCGTTTGGATTGATGCTGGGTCAGCTGCTTATATTTACCCGTATTATAAAATGTCAAAAGACAACTGTGCCGCGCTATTGTTTCCTACAACAGTGAACGGATGACATGTAGATGTACGGCAGAACAAGATTTACAAAACCTCGACCTCTGAAAAGAATCATCAGAAGACAAACATATATCTTTCTGCAGGGAGGATCTTAAGCACTGTGCTGTCTATAACGGTATTCTTTTTATGCGACATGTTTCGAGTTATCAGTTCTGTTCAAATATACGAGCCGGTTGCTATGTATCCTGTATCGTATGTTTTGTTTTTCACACCTTAAAAGTCAGAAGTGGGACAAAAATAGTGATGAGTTTAAATGACTAATTACTAGAGTACTATAGTTAAGAAACGGCAAGGAATCAGCGTAGTTTTTGGCTTCTGTGTTTTACTCGGAAGCCACAGGTATACAAACGGAAAGGATGATATAAAATCTGTATAAAACATTTTAATAGTCAGTAATGAACATGATATGAACATGCATATGAAGAAGATACACTCGAAGTATAATGTTTTTAAAAATTCATTGTTTAATTGGATATACGCATCCTTTTGCTCTGGTAGGGCAGGTCACATGGGTTATACCCATTGTCCTCCCTCTTCCTCTCTAGGTTATGCTTTTTTAAATATATTGCTTTAAGTTTACATTTTCAAAATACACGCTTTTGTTACTGAAGCCATTGCTGTGGTCAGCAAACAAGAGTCATGCTTTAATCTTGTTTCTGATTTGTTCAGGTCAGGATGATAGCAGTCCTGATTCTAGCAGCCACAATGCTCTCCCTGCCAGGACTTGTGAGCTCCAAGGCCATCAGTTCCAGCAGCCCAGAAGTTCTCAGAGCCTCAGCCTATGCCGTCGGCGTTCAAAACCAGATGAATGGGTACCCCTATGCCTTCAAAGTCACGGCCATCCAGTCTGCCAGTGCTCAAGTAAATTGGCTAAATAACACCTGCCTTCGTTTCCTTTGCATGTTCTTTATCATGTTTAGGTTCATCGCGTTTTAATTCGCTGGTGACTGACATTTATGGGAATATGACCGACGATGATAATGATATTAATATTGTTGTTATTGCCTAGCAGATATGACCATGCATTTGACATGACAGGCTTGAAGAATTGAATGAACACTTGCAGTGACCGTCTGGTTTCCCCTGCATGGATATCAGTGTTAATGCTGCTTATGCAGATTGCGGAACCCATATGTTTGCCTGCAGCGTCCGAGTGGGGGAGGCTGAGGGAATTGTGCCAAAGTGACTGTACCAGTGAGGCATCAAGGGTTGTTCTTTTTCATGCAGATCTGAGGTTAAGTTTTGTGGTACGAATGTTCAGGACAGGAGCAGAGCAGGCTGATACTGATATGGTAACAAAATGGAAGAGTTCTTGTATTTTGATTGACACTTTGGGAATTTGCAAGTCATACCGGTATATTAATGATCATTATTGTATTCCCTGGGCATATGGTTTTGGAGCTGGTCCGCTGCCACAGCAGACAATTATCTTGTTACTGCGATAAAGTGTTTGTCTCTGCAAAGTTCCAAAAAGATCCGTCAATCTGGAAGGGAATACATTTTGAGCAAATCATACCAAAATGTAGCAATTTCTCTTAGAGGTGGCACAGGAAAGGACAGCCACACGCACAGATCTGGTGAACCTGGTTACATTGAGACTAGTCACGCAAATCTGGGCTTTTAATAAACCTTTTCTTTCTTTTTTTTTGAGAAGTGGAGAGATTTTGTGGAAGGACTGGGAGTTGTACAGGTTGGGGGGTGTGAGAGGAGCAGGGATTAGACTGGGGAGAGGGGGTGACAGGGTCATCCAGGGGATGCATTGTTGTTGTTCCTGCAGAATCTAGTTATAAGTGGCCTGTGCTGTTTGTTGGCTCTTAGCTTTATCCACCTGCACGAGTGAAATACTGGCTGAGGGTGCAAGTTGGGCAGACGGTTTGCAAAAACAAGCCAGACATCGAGCCGGCAGACTGCGCACTGCGGAGCTCTCCAGATGCCAAGGTGGGACGCGGAGCTCCCGAAAACTGCAAATCCATAATACCTTAAGTGCAAAATGTTACTACACATTCCGTCATTAACAACAAGGCCATTATTTACAGAACAGAGCTTTTTCCTCAGTCTTTGAAAATGCTTCACAAAGCACTTGTAATCTGCTAACATTCAAGTGTTTTGTCTGAGATCAGCATGTTAACGTTCTTACTACAGCATTACTACTTATGGCCTTGCACTGAATGACGTTTTGATTTAATCAGTACTTAGTATCCCCTGCTATTATCCTGCACTTTGTGTCCCCTTACAGACGATGACCTGCGATTTCGTGGTGCTCATGGTCCCTTACTCCCATGTACCGAGCCACCTGCTGGAGAATCGATGTAGTGCAACTGCCTGACATCCAATGTAGCACTATTTTCATGAAACACAATGCTGTAATATTGTTTTAGTCTTGGTAATGGAGAAAGAAAGCAATGAGGAGTTTAAATCTCTTTAAGGAATCTCCTTCCACAATTGTTTATGGTCCATCAGATATTATTTAGGGTTATTGTGAACTGTGTAATGTATCACAGTGTTGTTTCAAAGTAGTAAATATTTATTATGTTTCTGTATATTAATATTGATGATGTGTATTACATGAACTACAGTTTCACAAGTATTAGTTTCTTCAAAGAACTTAATATGTAAAAGTGAAGTAGCTCATGTTTACACTAACAGTTCTCTTACATTTTCCTGCTGTAGCATGGGATAGCTGTTGGTGACTCAGGCTTGCGGGTTGCTTCTGCGGTCCTCCCTGACATAGGCTTTCATGCATCTTTGTTCTACCAGCTAATCCACAAGTGCTACGCCTTCAAATAAGTTCAGAGAGCTGCATACTCTGCTCCCAACTGAGAACGAGCACAAATGTGGGCCGTCTGTGGTTCCCTGAGCACCAGGCTGAGAAACACTGGCTTAGACTCGCTTATGCCCTGTCTGAATTAACCTTAGTGTTTTCTTTGTGTTTGTATTCTGGTGTTTCCTTGTCATCTATTACACTTTTTTTCCAGTTGCTAATACACAAATACACAAAATGCTAATTCAGGATACAAAGTGGATGTATTATTTAGCATTTTCAGTGTACTGAATGTTTTGTTTGCTGTAGAGTTTAGAAATACTATTGTTAGTTTTTGGCAGGTAGTACGCAGAAGATTGAGGCATGTATTCCATTCCAAGTCCAAGTGCAGCGGTGGACAGTTCCCTAAAGCACAACTACTGTTGCCATATTGATAACTCTTTTTTAGCCTAGATACAAGCTTAGATACAATAAATAAAAATGGGTTTTTAGTTTCCCTCGACACTGTTTTCATAATCCTAAGCGCAAGTGTCATCTCAAAGCACATTTAGCCTCATACTGTCACTCAGAGAGCAATGTCACTCAAAAGATAAAACCCCTGTACCAAAAATAAACAGAACGAGCTCACTGTTGTCATGATTTAAGCACAAGCAAATTTGTCAGCACACTACTCAAAAGTCATCATGAACCAATGAGAAAACTATAATGCAGCGACACAGGTAATCTCTTTGCTTGTTACAATGGAGCCAAACAATCGGTAAAGACACCAAGGAAGATGTAGAAGATGAAACTGTAAGGGGAGAGCAATAGGTCAAGTGGATTTACTTCATGCTATGGAAATGGCTTGTGATGACAGCCATAGGTCCTTGCAGGGGTCGATTTCACCACCTTAGGGGATACTTCCCACACTGTCTTGCCAGGGAGGACGTAGCATGTGACGCTGAGACCCTTTGGCCTGACCCAGCCCAACAAAAGGATACAGAGTGAATGTATTATTGCATTTTTAGTGTACTGAACTTTCTGTTTGCTATAGAGTTTAGAAATATGCTATTGTTAGTTATAGGGGGGTAGTGCAGAGAAGAGTGAGGCATGTATTCTATTCAAAGTCCCAAATACAGTTACACATTTTTCTTTACTTCTTGTCCTTTCCTTTGTGCTGTTTTTATCAGTTTATCAACATGTTTGCTTTGGCAATAGTATTTCAATTAATTGCAATAGTGTTAAGGTGACAGAAGTGGTGTCTAGTTGGGAGTATGTGTGTTTTAACAATATTAAACAATAAAATTTGTTTGGCAATAATCCTTGTTTGTGGGCAAACTAATTGGGCAATCCTATCTGCAAAGGGCCAGTTTGTATGCAGGCTTTTGGGATAACCTTTAGGTCAGCTGTTCAAACCCAGGTGTGAGGACTCTTCAGCCAATCAGCCCTCTAATTAGTAATCTAATTAGGGAGTTGCAGTGAAAACCCGCGAACATAGCGGCCCTTTCTAGGTAAGACTGCACACCCCAGCTCTAAGCAAAAGAGCCTAGAGTTAAAAATCTTTTGATTTGTAAATACTGTTCTTGTTGATTGTAGCTAATCCCATTTATATACTGTATATAAGAACATTCATTTAATGTTTTTTTGTTGTTTTTTGTGCAAAAGGAACATGTCAGTGTAGTCGTCCAATTAAATAATATAGAAAATGTGAGGATTAGATTTTGCACCCGTCCCATGTATTGTCCGGTTTTGAACCAATTTGCAATGGCACAGTGGGGAAAAACCTGTTGAAAATTGTTAAAAACCTAATTTTTGTCAGCATCACTTTCTAAGCATCAGCTCACCAGGTTATTAGCTACACAGTGGGAGGCTCAGGATACAAGCTAAATGGGGCTACACTTGATTTAAATATGCAACCAATAGAAAATATTTAGTACAGAGTAATGAATATTTGAATATTTGCTGTATTATTTGTAGTGATGACTAATATATGATCAGGTCAGTAATTATAACAGGGGGAGGCAGTCTGGAGATTGCGTCACTAAAAATGGTGGTCAGCCGGCACGCTGGATGAGGCGCGTCAGGATCTGACCAGGACTGGCTGCTGGTACAGACCTGACCAGCGTCTGTTTTGTGCTGCTATGTAGAAGCTGTCATGGTCAGGTAATGTTGTTTAAAAAAAGACTTCAGTGTTTCTTTAAGGGTTGGCATTGTTATTTTCCCTTCCTTTTTAATGGCTAATTTCAGTTCTTTTTATGTTTAAAGTTGTGGCAGTCCAGGATGTTCGTGCCAGTCACTACACTGATCCCAGCTCAGCTTGTGAGCAGGTGAATGCAGTTAGCCAGCTTAACAAAGGAGGCTGTCATCTGAGTTTACAGGGCCTGAGCAAAGGTGGGCACAGTGTGGGCAATGACGTCAGAGCTGGGGGAATGTCAAATGTGGGAACATTTCATAATAAAAATAATAAAAAATGTTGCTGAGTGAAAAAAAATCTCACAATTTATAATATTTCCCACAATTCACACCCTAAAAATATCTTGTTTATATGTGGCACTAATGTTGCACGTGCAGGGTCAATTTTTGACTTTGAAGTATTTTCCGTGCTGGCTTTGTGGCACTGTTCCAGGAGGTCAGGCCTAGGAGGTCAACCTGGAATGTGCTGAACAAGCTCCATGTCAGTCTTCCCAGTAAAGAAGCTCCTATTCCACCTTCCCATCTGATATAAAAATGGAGTCAAAAAATCCAATCAGATGTTTTCAGCAGTGCAGAATTCTAAAAATAAGTGACTGAGAGCTGAAGTGAATAACATTTATTATCTTGTTACTGTACAAATGGCACATATCAAGGGGCATTATATATCAGGCATGTGAACCGTCAATTTGTCAGGATCGGTCCCTGTCTTGTCCTGTCCTATCCGTTGTTTCCCCATTTGACCAACAGGTGTCACTGGCCATTCCGTTTATTCCTCTGTGTTTAGCACCTTCACTATCCCTTGTGTGTTACCCTGCTTCGCAGGCTGCCACATGGCCAAATGCACTGAGTGTGCAGCTACGTAATCAGGTGTCCCTGCCATTGTGGGTTGTCACCTCGCAGCTGCTGTTCCTAACCCTAACCCTAGCCCTATGCTACCTGGGACAGGCTCCATGCCTCGTGACTCTGACCAGAATAAGCGGATAGAAGGTGGGTGAATGAATAAAGACAATAGACTCAGCCCTCCTGGGGGCTTTGAAGAGACCTTCTGTGCCAAGGGAGAGAAACTTTACATGATATCCCAGCTATTGTGATTGATCCCTTGACACTTTACATAATGTTATGGGTCATGTGATTGATTCCTTTGCACTTTGCATAATGTTACAGGTTTCGTGACTGATTCCTTGACACTTTGCATAATGTTACAGGTTTCGTGACTGATTCCTTGACACTTTGCCTGATGCAGTGCGTCTTGTGACCGATCCCTTGACACTTTGCATGATGCAGTGGGTCTTGTGACTAATCCCATGACACTTTACATGATGTTGCGAGTGCTGTGACCGATCTCTTGACACTTTACATGATGTTACAGGTTTTGTGACTGATCCCTCGCATGCACTGTGGTTGATGCACCTGCAATTCATGCCCATTCTGTCTTTCTTTCTTTCTTTCTTTCTTTCTTCTGTCTCTTTCTGATGGTAGATGCACGTACCTTGACATCAACTGGGGCAGGAGCTTCCTGTATGACTCGTGATGACCTTTTAGTTTTTTAAAACTTTTTCCTCGGTGGAAATTGGCATCATACTCAATTTCTTCTGTTAAATAAGTGAATTTGTTGCTTGTTTTCTTGTGTAGGTGATACAATTACATCACCTTTATCTACAAATATGATTTGAAAGAAGATTTAATATTGATGTGTTGATATTTCTTACTAAAGAACTAAATATTTAATGGGGTGTCCTACTTTTTTCACATGACTGTATAACAAAGTGTCAGACATTTTTACACATAGTGTAAATATAAGCTAATATATGCAATTAACTCCGTGATCCTGACCATGATAAGCAGTTACTAGATGGATAAATATACAGTAGGTAATCCTGTTAATTCATCATTGAAATCGTAGTAATAAGGCATGAACATTAATAATAAACACATTATTGCAGCAGCAGCAAATAACAACAACAATAATAATAATAATGTCCATAAAAAACTGCATATACGAATAAAATCGTACTTGGGAAGCACGTTACCATAAAGCGAAGTGCGTATTTCAAATGGATCTCTGAGTTCACCTACATGTTTATCTGTTTTACTAGAACCAACCTGCGATCAGATAACTGGTTACAGTGTATAACGCACAATCTGCGTATATCGTCACAGCGCAATCGCTTCATTAATATTAATATCACGGTGCGCTGACGTAATCCGTAATCTGTGGTGTTTAGGTTGGTACAGCATGAAAAACATCTACACGTTGCTTGACTAGAGTAAAACAGTGTTTTACTCTTGGAAAGGCGTTTATTTTGCGCAGATCTCAGACCCTAATGGATTCGTGGGCGACGCGGCTCTCGGGAAACTGCTCCGGATACAAGCCGAGTCCGCAGGCGCTTCTCTGTTGTCCGGGCAGCAGCATTGGAATGATGCTGTCAAAAAAATTATGTGCCAAAAATGGCAAGAAGATCAAGAATCGGGCCAACAGAAACACGAAAGCCAACAAAATCTCTCCGTACTTACCCCCAGAGGTAGGCTGAAATCACATCTGTCATTAATGCTAATGCGACACCATTATTTTTAGCGATTTTTAATTATTATTACGGCTGCTTTGTAAATCGGCTAATTAGCTTATTATTATAATAATAACCATATTAGGATATTTGCATGGTTATTGTGATTTTGATTAGAGATTAAGGCCTGTGACAGACATAACAGGGGGAGCCCGCATCTTACTAATGACGGTGATATTCTAATACCAGGCTACGCGCTTTTCACATTAGGGTAATTTTTGACAATAACGACTGTTAAAATTTCACAGAAATTCACAACAGCCTAATTTAAGGTACAGCAAGATTAATCACATTTTTTGTCATTATCAACTATGGAAATAATTACAAGTCCCTGTATTTCCTAAATGACTTTGTTCTTCATAGTTTCACCGTCAAAAATAAGTATTTACGTGTGTTTGTGTGTCTAATCCAGTTTGTTCAGTTATGTGCCTAAATGATCGTGTAGCCTCTAAACATCACGTGACAGCAAACTTGAATCACCCTTGTATTACATCATCATCCTCAGCAACATCCATCCATCTTCCAACCAGGTATTGTGGTCAAGGTCATGGGGGGGGGGGGGCTAGAAAATACTCCTGGGGCATCAGAGGGCATAAAGCTGGGACCACCCTGCAGTGGATGCCAATGTATTGCAGGGCAAATACACACAATCATGCAATACAGGTAATTTAGAAAGGTCAGTTAGTCTAAATGTGTGTATTTCGATTGTCACGTGGAAAACATAAAGAGGAGGTGTGATTCAACCCTTGTGGTGCTTCATCTTCTTCTTTTTCTTATTATTATTATTATTATTGGCATCATGGCAGCAGTGTGTCCTGAGATGAACTGGCGTCCCATCCAGAGTGCCCCCCGCCCCCTTTATTCCTGCGACAGACTCCAGGCTCCATTTTACCCTGTACTGGATAAGGGGTTATGGAGATGGATGGATGGATGGATGGATGGATGCATTTAGAAATGTTAAACCATTTTGAACCACGACTGTAAAGTTTTATTTCTTCCAGCCAATTATTATACTATGTCTTTTCTTCAAAGCTAGGAATTATATGTTCTATTTACTCTCACTCTTAAGGCGCGTCAGTTCTGAAGCGACTGTATTTTGCAACATTTGATAAAAGAATGAAATAAGAGGCCGGGCCATAGATAGTGCACTGGCTGTCTTCGATAACAGGACAGCTTACCAAAACTTTACTGCAATAAAAATAATCCCATACACTTTCCTTATTTTTTGTACTCTGACAAAACTAAAAAGGGAAAAAGTCAAATGCTCACACTGAGTGTAGAGGATAACAGGATTACCGTCAGCGCTCTTTGTTTGATTTTAGCTCAGGTTGTGCTCCATAACCTCAGTAGCCTTTCAAATTCAACATGAATGCTTTCTCTTCCTTCAGGCTGAAGAAGGCAACGTGGAGTACAAGGTAAGTGCCCCCCCCCCCCCAGTCACATAACAGTATTATCTGTTGTGCAGATATTATAATATATTTCTTTTGTAAAGTGATGATTACTAACATTATCATTAACTTGTTTTATTTCATATAAAATTTTTATGCTGTTTTTTAAATACACTAGAGATACATAAATAATAATTTGCTCTCCATAAGAGAAAAAAAACGTATGTGAAAGTAGGTTTTAGGGTCGGAGAGCAGGATGGCAGTTGGGGTTAAGAGCCTTGCTCAAGGACACAGGGGTAACACAATATATATCATGATTACTGTGGCAGCTATAGGATTCAGATCCACAGCCTTCCAGGCCCGAATGAGTACAAACCCATCACCAATGAGCACCATCACTTCATATACATATTACATTTAGGGAATTATTCCATTTAAGTTTTAAATATTATTTTCCATTGTAATATTAATAAAAACATTTATAATAAGTGCGGAACCAAAAGTATGTGGAAATCACTGCATTTGTAGATTTTATTTAGATGCACTGCAGTGCACGATATCTGCTCTGCTCTGCATTCGCTGTTATCTGCAGGTTTGACCTGGCCATGCATGACAGCTACTGACGTTCAAACTGCTTTGTCGTCAAAGACTAGTGTGAGCGACAGCAGAAGCTCGTGAAACATATGGTCTTCATAGCCTCACGTCCCTCTGTTTTGAGGGGGCTAGCCTAGCCTAAATGAAAAACAATAACTAAGGAATTTAGAAATACAATGATTTAGTAAATAATTAAGGACATAAAGTATATACAGTTATCTGTCAGCACCCCTGTAACATCACTGCCAGTGTGAGCCCAAAATTATGCATTTGTAAAAGATGTTTAAACTGCGACTAGGCTCCACTTAAAATATTTCTATTTCTTTGTGTATTAATACTTCCAAACTACTTTTTATTTGAAATTATGTTTAGTTCTGACAGCACCTGGTAAAAACAACGGGTCAAATAACACACTTTGTTTCAACTCTGTGTGCAACTCAAATTAAAGTAATAAATGCTTGCAGTGCATACTAGTAGTGGATAGGGAGATAGAAGAGATAGAGAGATAGAATGCGAATCATCTAATCTAGGCAGTCATTTAAGAAGCGACATGAAAATAAGATGTGCTGTGTTTGCAATGCAATCATGATACAAATTAACTATCAATACAACAAAAACATCAAACTTCCAAAAAACTCAGCGGCAGTTTGCCGCCCTCCCTCAGTCTCTATGGCCGTGACACTTCGGCCATACAGGCTTTATGACTAAAGCTGGTGAACCGTATGGCCTTCGCAGCTGAAGTTGGTGAACCCGACCCAGTACCGCTTTGAGCACCTGGTGACGCAGATGAAATGGAGACTGCAGGAAGGCCGTGGCGAGGCGGTCTACCAGATCGGCGTGGAGGACAACGGCATGCTGGTGGGCCTGTCCGACGAGGACCTGAAGGCCTCGCTCAAGACACTGCGCAGGATGGCTGAGAAGTATGACCTCTGTACATTCCCACAAGTCCCTGAACATTTAGCAGTCGAGGTTCTGGATCGACATTTGCGTGAGATACCGGTTTGGCTCATTCTGTCCAAACCGATCCATGAGTCACATTTAAACTGTGCGAGGCTAAACTTTGATTCCCCCCCCTGTCTCAAGGGTCGGTGCTGATATCACCGTTCTCAGAGAGAGAGAGGTGGACTATGGCTATGACGTCTCCAAAAAAATTGCCGAAGTTCTGGTGAGGAGAGTACCAGACAACCAGCAGGTGGGTTTTGTCTTTTGTTATAAATCTGTTATTATAATAACAGATGCTGTGGTGCTAACATTTGGCCATCTGTGTGTGTGCAGTTCCTGGACTTGCGAGTGGCAGTTCTGGGTAATGTTGATGCTGGAAAGTCTACGCTGTTGGGTGTGCTAACCCAAGGAGAACTGGACAATGGCAGGGGACGTGCACGCCTCAACCTCTTCCGGCATCTCCACGAGATCCAGACTGGCAGGACGTCCAGCATCAGCTTTGAAATACTGGGATTCAACAGCAAGGGAGAGGTGAGGGAAATCATGTGTCTCCCCTCTGTCAGGCCAGCCATTCCCAAAGGTTTGCAGTTGCAAAGGTCAGTGATAGTGAACATAGTGTTATTTGGCTTTCATGGATAGAAAATTTTGAATTTTGACCACCGTCTATCACTGCAGGTGGTAAATTACAGTGGTTCTCGCACAGCAGAGGAGATATGTGAGAGTTCCTCAAAAATGATCACCTTCATTGACCTGGCTGGACACCACAAATACCTGAAGACCACTATCTTCGGCCTCACCAGCTACTGCCCGGACTTTGCTATGGTGGTGGTTGGCGCAAACACAGGCATTGGTAAGCAGCTCTGTTCATTTGCCAATTGCAGATTTTTAAATGGTATTTTGGTAGTAGAGCTGGGTAGTGATATGTGATTAAGTTATAAGGTAAAAGTGAGAGCAGAAACTGCAGGTCTGCAGAAAAAGCTACTATAGCCTGCAAGCCTGCTTTGATTCCTCTGTTAGCCTACAGGCCTGCTCAGATTGATCTGTTACCTTACAGTCCTTCTCAGATTCTCTTTGTTACCTTACAGACCTTCTCAGATTCTTTTGTTAGCCCATAGGCCTGCTCAGATTGATCTTACAGTCCTTCTCAGATTCTCTTTATGCACCGTAAGTGATTGTAAGAATGTGTCCAGCAGGAGGCACTCTGGGCTATGTGAAGCATATATGGTAATTACGCTGAGTTGATATAATGGCCCCACCCCCAGCGGGCACGACTCGGGAGCACCTGGGCCTGGCCATGGCGCTGAAGGTGCCCATCTTTATCGTGGTGAGCAAGGTGGACCTGTGCGCCAGAAGCACGGTGGAGCGCACGGTGAGGCAGCTGGAACGCTTTATCAAGCTGCCCGGCTGCAACAAGGTGCCCCTGGTGGTGTCCAGCACGGATGACGCCGTCACCGCCGCCCAGAAGTTCGCCCAATCGCCCAGGTATGTCGGGGTCAAACCCCCCCCAGCTTAATTCTTCTAATTATCAGATAGCTATCATGTTGCTTAGGCCAATGCAGAGTGGGCAGTGTGTTATCTCCTCAGTAGGAGTGTCCTGGCATGGCTCCACATGCAGATAAAAATACTCTGTAATTAAAATAATGAGTCTCTGCAAAGACTACCAGCTGAGTTTGAGACCCCCCCCAGTGCACAGTTCAGCTGTATCGCACCCCGCCCCCCCACTATGTGATCCCCTCTCATCCATTTGATGCCCTTGCTGCAGCATCACGCCCATCTTCACCGTGTCAAGTGTGTCGGGGCACAGCTTGGACCTGCTCAAGGTCTTCTTCAACATCCTGCCCCCCCTCAGCAACAGCAAGGAGCAGGAGGAGCTCATGCAGCAGCTCACAGAGTTCCAGGTACCCAACTCTGACCTCTAACCCCCAACCTCTAATCCTTAACCTAACCTCTATGGAGCCTGTCACTGTTCAGATGCAATATTGTGCAAAAATCCTAGACAGTCAGAGTAAATGTGTAAAGCTATTTATCTGGATAGTAAGGGTGTATTTGCTCAAAAAAACAAAATTTAACATAGAACATTATTAACAGTAACATAATAAAAACTATCAGGAATTTCTTCCGTTCTCCAAACTGAGATCTTGTTGGATGGCTAGATGAACACCGCTTCAGTTCCCAAACCTCTCCTCAGGGGCACCTCAGCCATTACATGTATTTGTCAAATTTCTCCACCAACTCAAATAATTGATTAAATTAATTAGAAAAATTACTCTGTGAAGTATTGATTAGGCAAACAAGATGTGCCAGTGGTTGCATCAATAAATACATGGGTGTATTGGATGGTTTCTGCAAACACTGGGGTGTATTTAGGAGAGGTTTTGAAATATCTAAGTTGGCACTTTTGTCAGACATAATATCACAGTTTTACACCAAGATGAAGACCATTTAAAAGACCTTCTCTTTGGCTGCCTAAGACTTTTGCACAGTACATTAGATGCAGATTCGTATATCAGTAACACCTTGTTTACTCACATTGACCCGCCGATGCTCTCACATTCACAATCGCTCACCCACAGCACCAACCACCAGGCCGCCTGTCTGTGACTGCAGCACTGAGAGAAGTACATCTCGCCCCTTAGGTGGATGAGATTTACACAGTTCCTGAAGTGGGGACAGTGGTAGGAGGCACCCTCTACAGGTCAGTCAGTGCCTTGCCCCCATCTTCCTTAACCCTGGAAGGTAAGACCTGCCCTATAGAGGCCCTCCAACATGCCTCATCCCCAACAGCGGGATCTGCCGGGAGGGCGAGCGCCTGGTGGTGGGCCCCACGGACCAGGGCGAGTTTCTGGACCTGACAGTATGCAGCATCCAGAGGAACCGGTCAGCGTGCAGGGTGCTGCGGGCCGGCCAGGCTGCCACGCTGGCTTTGGGAAGTTTCGACCGCTCGCTGCTTCGAAAGGTGCTGAGCTCTGCTTCCCTGGACTAATAGAATAGAATAGAATAGAATAGAATAGAAAGCCTTTATTGTCATTATACTTGCAGTGGCCACTTCTAAACTGCAGACATATATAGGCATTACGTTTGCAGTACAAACTATTAGCTTTGCTCATGTTTCTCTCTAGAGCAGGGGTCGGCACCCTGCGACTCATAAGCCACATGCAACTCTTTGACCACGTGGCAGCAGCTCTTCTCAGAACGATAGACGCATTAACATTTTACATTAACATATTATGATAATACTTTTGTAAAGATAAATAATTTATTTATGAGTTAATATTGCTATTCTTCAATTAGATATTTCTTAGCTCTATGTGAATTAGGCTGTCCGTTGCGTGCCTCCGTAGCGTATTAACTGCATCGTCCACATCTTCCTCAAAGTCATTCTTTTCGACGAGATTATGTCTCCAGTCAAATGATTTGCTCTTCGAAGTTGACTGGATGAACGTTTATTGCGATTCCGAATTCGTAATATGCTTTTTGTAGTACATCGTCACCACGCCTTCCCAGGTCTTCCTAAAAATTATTATATTTTCTCCGATTTACATATTATATCCAGCTGAGTTCGGAGTGATGACTACATTTTGCACTACTCGGTCAGCACAGTTACAGTAGGGAAGTGGAGAGCGAAGGGCAGACGACTGCAGAGCCGAAAGAAAGGGATGAAGGTGAAGACTGTCGGTACAGAACTGAAATATGTTGTAATATTAGTCACCTTTGCACTGTTATGCGTCTGAGTGATTTAAAACTCAGATGCCCCCCAAAATCGGTTTTCTTTACTTTTTGTAAGTACTTAAACTTTTTTTGCGTTAAATGCACATATACCCATATCGCATTTAAAAAAAATCGTATCTCAAGCCTCCGTCTCTACCCATTGCGGCTCTTTGTAAATCTTGAGTCAGACATAAAATGGCTCTTTGCTTTAAAAAGTTTGCTGACCCCTGCTCTAGAGTAATACATTTCATGACGCGTGAAATGGATTTCAGCCATGGTATCCTTATATATTATGGCCTCTAGTTTTCCTTTGGGATGTCCTTTATCTGGTTCAATATAAGCAGTTTTAACAGGGTATTAAGAGTATGGAACTAGATATCCTCAAAGGAATTTATTTGGCACAATTTTCATTACTTCAGCAAGCTTCTCCTTTTCTACTTTAAAGTTCCATTGAGAAAACAAACTTTACGGATTTGAAGTTCAGAAGCCTCACTCTGTGTTCGGGTTGAGTTTCCTAATGCCGTGAAGTTCTGTGGCACGGCTGAGACCAGTTGGGTTCTGTGTTGTGACTATCCCTGTGTGCAGGGCATGGTGATGGTGAGCCCGGAGATGGAGCCCACCATCTGCTGGCTGTTCGAGGCCGAGATCGTCCTTCTTTTCCACGCCAAGACCTTTCGGAAAGGCTTCCAGGTGACGGTGCATGTGGGGAACGTGAGACAGACGGCCGTGGTGGAAGCCCTTAAGGGCAAGGTGGGTCTCCTTCTGACTAAAAACTCCCTTTGAGGGTGATGATGCTTCGTGGTCTCCAAACAGTTCATTTTCCAGGCCTCCATGATTCATTACTAGTAGTTTCTTGAGTTTAATTAGCTACTGTATCTTAAACTTTTAGACCTTAATTAATATAAGGATTTTATAGTCTTATTGGCTAAAGGTATCAGCTATCAAAGCGCTAATGGACCTTTCAGTGATCCAATACAAGTCCTTTTGGGTTCAATCCTCACGGTGACAAATCAGCTTTCTGTAGCAAGATTGTTTTTAACTCAATAAAGATGATAAGCATGTCTGGATCATCACGGCTGCCCATCTGGCTCTTCCTTTTCAAACAGGAAGAGCTGCGTACCGGGGAGAAGGCAGTGGTTCGCTTCCGGTTCATCAAACACCCGGAGTACCTAAAGGTGGGGGCCAAGCTACTCTTCCGGGAGGGTGTGACCAAGGGCATCGGGCACGTCATGTACCTGCAGTCTGTCTCTCCCGGCCAGCTCCGATTATAGACCCGGCAGAGCCGGTAAACAGAGTCTGAGTGTTAGATAATGTTTTATCCTTCAGTACCAGCCCCGTGCAGCAGAGGGCAGCTGTGTGCTCCTTCCCATTAACTTTGTAATTTATTACTAGAGCCACAGCTTTAGTTTAGAAACCCAGCTTAGCTGACCTCATCCCATTAGGCAAAATAAGCTGCTATATGTACTCATGGAGGATTATGGTTTAATGTGGTCTATTGCCTCCTGTCCTTATTTTAAAAAGGAGTGTTCTTCATAATGATAGGGAGTGCATCTTGTGACATCTTCATCCATCAATTCATGTATGGTGTTTTCGAGTTGTTTCTGAGAGTATAGTTGACCGTGAACATCACCAAACCTTTCAGTGAAGTTCAGAGGGATTTTTCTTGGTAAAAAGCTTCTTGAAATGTCCATGACATAAGCATTAGAATCAGCTAGCTGGCTTATTCTGGGCTTCAATTATCGACTGCGGGAAAATTTCTTCTTTTTTATTCCTCTGTTTTTGTTATAAACATTTTTGTTTCATTGGGGTAGTGTAATGCTTTAGTGGGTGGTTCTGTGAACACTTCTCCTCTCCACAGCTGTGGGTTTGACTCCTGCACTTGGCTCTGATTTCATACATTGCGTGCTTGTGTTCAGGTCAGCTCCCAAAGACGGGCACGTTAGGTAGATTGGTGTGCCTAAATTGCCATGTCAGAGTGCATCCTGTGAAGGACTGGCATCCACTTCAGTGTTTAGTCACCTGTGCTTAAACCACCAGTCTCCAGTGCTTCGGGTTTAACAACACAGTTTTTTCTTTCGTGAGATCTTCCAGGAATTGTTTTGGTGGCCGTCTATATCCACATAGCCAGTATGCATCACCGTATCCAGCAAAGCAGAAAAGTTCTTGTTTGAAGAAAAAAAAAATCTAAATAATGCTACTAGTGCCTGTTGTTTTTTTATGGCTTGGACTTTATTGTTTTTGCCTTGGGTTACTGGTGTCATCTTGACCAGTGTTTCCCAACTGGGTCCATGAGGATCCCCAGATTGCCCATGTTTTTGCTCCCACAAAGCTCCCAGTAGGGAACAAAAACATGGACCGTCAGGGGGTCCCCAAGGACTGGGTTGGGAAACACAGGCTAGATTGCTTTATATGAGCTTCTGATTGACTCGGTGTGGGGCTTGCTGTGGTTTCTTTCCTTCTCTGGTTCATGGTCAGACGCGTAACAGCCCGTCGTGGATGGGTGCAGATACTAAGTGTTTCTTGTTGTATGTCATGCCGTGTTCATGCTCATTTGAACATGGGGGTTCGTAGCCTGAGACCTCGCTCATGCATAATCGCTTCATACATTTAACAGATGTGATGTGGACAAGCATGCCAAACCAGTACAAACGCTGTATGGTGCCGCTGCAGAATATACTTTGAATTTCAAGGAGGAGGAAATACACTTTAATATTATAAAAATTCTAACTATATGTATAAATTGTGGCTATAGAGATGTTTGATTTGTACGTTGTCTGAAAGGCTAATAAAGACTGACTATGATCCTGTACAGGATAAGTGTTTGGATGATGGAAGATTGTATGAAATCTGTATTTGGAATAAATCATGAGTTAAACCATGTACTGCCCAGTGTTGTGAAACGTAGTATTAGAATACTGGTGTTAGAACAGTCTCAATAACAATCCATTTGACATTGTGTATGTAAAATCGCTGCACAGGAGGGGAACAGAATAATGAGCTTGCAAAGGGAAATGCAGTGCCTGCCATGAAGCACATAACTGATAATCATTTAGTCCTTCCTGGTGATACCAGTGTAGGACTACACGGAATATTCCCACCATAAATCCTATGGCCCATTGCTTATACATTAGAAAAATGAAATGTCATGATTTTTGATTTTCAGTTACCTGCTTTCTGCAGGATAAAACAAAATGCCAAGAAGATTCAGCGTTTGAGTTCCTCATAGATAATCCTTAGACATGATTGGTTTGCACATGTAATTTCTGCCCTCTGATTCCTTGAGTATAATCATATTTTACAGCCATTCAAATGTATATTCCCGGAACCTGAGGCATACTGGGTGACTGGGTAAAAAATGACAGCTGTATATTTTATGCTGGAAATTGCACTGGTCAGCAAGAGAGCTAGTTCACTTTCAATACATGGACTAGGTAGAAAATATAATTATCTTCCTAAATTATACCATTTTAATTTTGAGACCTTAGTGGAAGTCAGTGGTACATATCGCTATATTGCATTTAAGGTTAGCAAATCCCGCTCCGAGTAATGCTCTTCCAACACTGACCTCAGTGTAATAAGTGCTGACATAAAGCAGGTAACAGGCATTATTGGAGGTGGAAGTCAAAAATGGCCAAAGGGAGCACATCACAAATAATTTTGTTA
This sequence comes from Mormyrops boulengeri, assembly GCA_026781065.1. Taxonomy (NCBI): domain Eukaryota; kingdom Metazoa; phylum Chordata; class Actinopteri; order Osteoglossiformes; family Mormyridae; genus Mormyrops; species Mormyrops boulengeri. The sequence continues at coordinate 15,472,393 of JAODLD010000047.1, forward strand.
AACTCTGTTTCAGTACAGAGTGGCACCACAGTTTTAGAAATAAAAGTCTGGCTCCTTAAATAGGTTTGTAGCACCGTGGCTCAGTAGGCAGCAGCTTGTCACACCTCCAGGGCTGTGAAGGTCCCCTCCTGCACTCCAAAGACACATGGTGATGCTGCCAAATGGACATCTCTGAACGCCCGTAGTCTGTTTCTGGCAAGACCACCCCCGCTCCTGCCTCTGCTCAGTTGCAGTTACCCCCCCCCATTAATAAGCAATACCTGTAAATAACTTGCTGTAATTTTGTACATACTGCATTTATACCATGCATTCCTGCAGTTGCACATTTATACATCTATCAACAACACATTCACATTGTATTTAACAACTGGATTGTATTTGACCATTGTGTTGTCTTACCTGTGTATGTTTCTACTGAGAGATTGACAGCCGGAGTTGAATTCCCTGCATGTGTGAACATACTTGGCCAAATAAGCCTGATTCTGATAGGCCCTGATGGATTGGTGGTCTCTCCAGGCCCAATGTGTCCAGTTAGAAGATGGATGGATGTACAGTATGTGCTTCGTTTTTGGAATGAGTAACCCATGAGTAACCCATGTCCACAGCACACATACACCCTTTGCAATAAAAGCATAAAATGTGCACAACAGAAAAACCATAAATAACAGGTGTGAGGTTGTCCACATGACATCACGAGGGGAGGGGGCGGGGGCGAAAGGAGGGAGGACGCTCCACGATTTCTGCTGCAAAGTATTTATTTCAAACGGTGAACTCTACAGGCAACACAAAAAAGTGTTTTGTTTGGAAAATAAAAACCCTACTGCAAGTATGCGGAAAAAGTCACCTCCTAAGCCCGGTTAGGGATTCGTACAGCTAATTCACCGGGATGACAACAGGGGGATTTCTGACGTACGAAAAAAGGGGTTCCCAAAAAGGTGATGGCCCTGAGACATGGATCGAAAAGGAAAATTTTACCAACGTAAAGTGCGGAGGAAACGTGTGTTACTCAGCACCTCACGAGAGCTGAAGCCTGTTCCCCTCACAACATATGTTTATCATTTGGTTTATGCAAATACATGCTTTAATTTGAGTCATATCAATGTGTCAGTCAGCTTCCATAAAGCAGTGTTTAAAATCTACAATTTGGCAGCAGAATGAACCAATCGATCTCTTCTTTTCGAGAATGCTAGTAATATATACAGCCTTTGTCAAAGCATGAAGAATCGCGCTCACAGAATCTCTGAAAACATTCACTCGGTCTTTCTACGGTAACAGCAAGGCAAATCACATCTGCACAGAGCCAAACACACAGGCATGTTTCTTCATCTGAAAAATTACAAAATCCTTCGAAAACAGTGTCACTAAGATATACTACATTAGGGTCCACTGTGATTGATGACAAAAAAAAAAAAAAAAAAAAACACAGGATGTCTAACATGGATTGCTGTTTCTGATAATGACAAAGAAACAGATGTCCATGGAATTTCTGGAATCTTCTCAAACATACCTTTTTAAACATACCTCATACCAAAACCTACTATTTATTATTTAAATCGGATTGTTCTATTGCTAATCCATAACCCTAACAAAATAATTGTGCATATAAACTCCAGAAAGGTCCAAAAACTCTTCAGAAAAATACTGTCAGTATGAAATTCCCCATTAAAACCTGGAATTCCACTGTGTGAATCTGTACAAATATACAGGTGAGAATATTTGAGGTTGACGATGAGTTTGAGGTTGATACTGAACCTTTCAGCCATGCAGAAGCCATGACGCTATGTCCAACTCACAGTGGAGTCTGGGACCAGATCTTCATGTGTGAGCCGTGTAGGGAGTTCAGAAGGGAATACAGTCTCGCACCTCATAATGGTGTCTGATCCACTGTGAACTGTGAACTCCAATATAGTCAGACAGGCCCCAACCACATTTCCCCCATGAACTAAGCCAGGCTCCTCTGTCTTGGCTTGATCCTTGGATACAGCTGTTGTATGCAGGGGGGGGGGGGGAGAAGAGAGAGAGACAGAGACAGAGAGAAATTAGTCTTTTCTTTATATTTTCTGTATGCGCTTGTATTTTAAATATTCTGGTGTTTTATTCTATGCATCTCTCTTTCCGGTCATTAAACAAGAGCAATCTAGGTGCTGAAAGAAAATGTTACGTTGTCGCTGACAGGTACCACATAATTAGCTCTAAGATGGTTGTGTCTGTACTGAATATATACAGACTTATTTTTCCCCCCTCTGATTATTCCCCTTTTTTCGGGACGACCTCACAATCAGCCAATAACAGTGGGTCCCCAGGACTGGAGTTGACAACCACTGCTTGATTATTGGCCGATTGAGAAGTCGTCCCAAAAACCCACACCGGCCCTCCGTGACACAGGTTCCCCACGCCTGCCCTAAACAATACAGTATAACAACTATTTCATAGCATTAACATTGTATTAACATTGTATAGTGATCTAGAAATGATTAAGTATACAGCAGAAAGTAAGAAAAACTCCATTCATCATTCCAGGTCTGTGTAATTTTATATTTTTAACTCTTTTCACAAAATCCTTATAATGCAATGCAGCAAAATACTAATTACAGCAGCTGAGGGTAAATTAATCCCCATTAAGCAGGACTCACATAGCTGAAATTCTGCATTTACCTTTACCTGCAGCCTATAAGTCAAAGACTTCAGTTCTTACACACTTATTCAGCATTTTCAAAAGAAATAAGTCCTCCTTATTGAATATTTACAGTAAATTAGGTCAGTTACAATATACGTAAGATAAAGGTTTAATCATGTATCAAACTGGAACACTCAAATTTAATGGAGAAATCTGTCAGGGTTTCATTCACTGTTAAACCACTGGGACAGCCATCTTGGGAAAGGCACGATATACTGTACAAATGAACAGAACTAGATTAAATTAATTACGGAGTGTGAAAAGCTGGACGTTTGAGCCAGGGAAGAGGTGGAGGTTTGGATCAGTTGACTCACCCCCAGCAGGTTGCGTGGGACATAGCCCTCTTCGTCTCCGCACCGCGCCCACCACCACTCAACCTCGTCCTCGTCCTCACGCCGCACCACCGTCATGCAGTCGCCCTCTCTGAAGTCCAGCTCATCCTCCTTCTGTCGCCCATAGTCCCAGAGGCCATATACCACTCCGCGGTTCATGATGCCCATCTTCTCCTGGACACCTGCGGCAGAGATGGCAAGTTCAGGTCCAGAAAGTACAAATCCAGACCCAGATTTAGCTTCAACCAACCAACTGAGTACTCTATATGCTCAACTGGTTGGTTGAAACTAAATCTTAGTCTTGGATTTGTACTTTCCGGACCTGAACTATCCACTGGGCTATGGTTACAGAGTGGGGACCACAAGTTCAGATAGAGCTTTTGTCAGTATTCCCAAACCTGAGCACTAGACAAACACAGCAGTGCACCCCCTGATGGTGACGACCTTTCACCCTGGGGGGCCTAATTACAGCCATCCTATCATTCGATTCCCTTACTGCACTCTAATATGCACGTTTTCTTGAATGACAAATGAATGTTTTGAATACTATACAGAAAGTTCATCTGCATTTCGGGCCAGTGAAGATCCTAATCCTTTGTGAAAGCCGGAAATGATACACGATCTCATTCATACACACAAGTAATTTAACCCAAAGTGCTTAGTCATGTGATGACGTACCACCCTGAAATATTCCAGAGGATATAAGGTTTCAGCAGGCATTCTGATTAGAAATGCACCCGGGTGACTGGGGAGTGACCCCTTACCGTACAGGAACTGGGAGCACTGGGCGTAGCCGTCCTCCATCTCCTCGCACTTGTCGGCCGCCGTCTGCATGTCACTGTAGGTGGCGGCGAAAACAGCAGCGCCCGACTCCACCAGGAACTTGCACACCTGCACGTTATTGCAGGAGGCGGCGCAGTGCAGCGGCGTCCTTGGGGGTCGCGTGGGAGCAGTGGGGGTTAGGGTCGCATTTTCAATCAACGGGCCAAGGCTACAGGAGTGGCGGTCAGAGCCCGGGCTGAGCCCAAATGTTCCCGCTAATGTGGGAAAATCCATTGCTTTTTAGCTTTCTGTGACCGCAGTCAAAAAACTAAAAATGCTGAAAGTCTTAAATTTTGTTTGGTCACTTATGGTTAAGGTTGGGTAGGGGTTAAGGTTATGCCACAGAAATGAATGGAGAGTCCCTACAATGATCGGCGTATATGAACTGCACGCCTGTGTATGCGTGTGTCCTGATGGACCATTCTCCCATCCAGGATGCCCCATTATTCCTGGGATGAGCTCCTGACTTGCTGCACTGAATAAATGATTACGGAAGATGGGTGGATCCTAGAAGGTGACGCCATCTGTAGAGGCACCTCTTACACACGGCATAAACATGATCTGTGTATGACCTGGTCTATCATGATCGAAAGCTCCCCGCCCAAACATCTCATATGACTGTCTCTGCATCACCCAGAAGCTCACCAGCCGTCGCTGTCGGCGGCGTTGACGTTGACACCAAACTGCACCAGGAACTTGACGATCTCAGTGTGTCCCGCGCAGACGGCGTTGTGCAACGCGGTGATGCCTTCGTCATTGGGCATGCTGGGATCCTCCACCTAAAGGCGTAAACAATATCTGAACATCGCTCCCCGTCATCATGTCGAAGGAGTCCAAAACAGGCAAGTGTCATTACGAATGCCAACACCAGCCAGCGTCTCCCCGTGGATACGCCCAGAAATAGCTTCCATTTTATGACCGTTTATTCAGGAGATGTGCCCGATTTACAAGTGGCAGATGCTTCACACAAAAACCAGTTTCATCCGTCAGTGAAAAGGACCTTTTGTAGCCTCTTGCGTAGTTCTAGCTGAAAAAGCGTTATGGGTTTCTTCCAAAAATTCTTTGCCAAAGTCATCCTTCAGAGGAACTCATGAATACTGCAGATTGGATGCCCTTTATTACACGGTACAGTCACTTACACATTCTACATGCTCATCTAGACTATAGACAGACCAGCAGCTTTTATGCTCTTTGTTTTTCATCTGCACAAAATGCCCAGACAGCGAAGAGGGTACCGAAACTCGGATAAATCATAAGAAATTTACAAACGAGAGGAGGCCATTCGGCCCATCAAGCTCGTTTGGGGAGAACTTAACTAATAGCTCAGA
>JAODLD010000047.1:15495703-15506423 GCA_026781065.1 Mormyrops boulengeri
TGCAAATGCCTCAAAAACGCTTAAAACAAGACGTACAAACGAGGTGGAACAGTACGTTATGTATGTTTGTAGTAGCCCAATTAAATATTTTTTCCCATACATTTTTTCCATCAGTATTTGCTAGCTTAAAAAATGTATATAAAAGTATAACAAAGTAAAAAGAGTTCTTGTATCGGAATCTGTATCGGTATCGGCAGTTGTGTATCAGAATCGGATCGGAACTGGAAAAATGTGGATCGGCCCATCCCTAGTACACATGCGCAATAATCACATCAAATTTGTCATCACTACTGTTGCCAACTTGTGGCAAAAATACCAACTTATGTTACACTCTATTGGTAGATTTTTTTCCAGAGCTGTATAGCCAAATAGAACTTGAGACCACACCATATTTCCAAAAGTCTTCATTGATAAATCCTGATTTAATCCTGGTTCTGCTGGCAGAAGGCTACACTGAGCGGCAGGTTGCTTGCAGGCTCAAAATTTACACAAAAACAAGGTGAAGCAGGGAACACTGGGATTGACCGAAAACCAGCCAGGCAGAAGTGACTTTCTAATGCCAGAGATGACTATCAACTTATCCAACAGTGCCTCATGGATCGGAGGATGACATCAAGTGACCTTCAAAAGGAATGGGAAATATTAAGTGGTGCGAAATGCACTGCTAGAAAAAGTTTGTATCAGGCTCCTAGAAGCAGGACTGAAGTCCCATAAAGTAAGGAAGAAGCCCTTCATTAATGAGAAACAGGAAAGAACCAGGTTGCAGTTTGCAAAAAAAAAATAAAATATAATACATATTTTACACTGACGCACACCCTTAAACTGAGAAATTAAAAATTTTGCTGTGGTCTCTTAACTGCACCTCTGGGAAAAATTAATTTCAGGTGATTTCAGCTCTTTCAGATCATTTGTTTTATAAATACTGCAATGTTTCACATGCGCTTTGGTGCAGCTCTTATACTGCCGCACTGCCCCACCCTGGCACATTCACTACAAGACCATGACTGAGGGATACAAATAACAGGTAAACATGACAGCATGACAATGGAGACTTCTGGTGTTTTCCGGCATAATCCCCATACCCGCCTGAAGTTCTATGCGTGACCAGAGGTAAACATTTCAGGTCCAGAAAGTAAAAATCCAGACCAATATTTTGTTTCGACCTACCAGTTGAGTATAATGAGTCACAGTCACGGAGTACTCAACTGGTTGGTTGAAAATTTTACTTTCTGTACCTGAAATGTCCACCTCTGCATGTGACTCATGTTCAACACCAGGAGATCCACTGTCTGCTCCTAGCGATGTTCCATCCATCCATCCGCTTTTATAAGCACTGTCCCAAACAGGTTGGTGTGAACTGGAGCTTCACTTGAAGAATGCAACAGGGTGGACCACAAACAGGATGCTAGGATGCGGTAAAACATGTCACATGCACGCACACTTTCCAAATGTTTTGACATTAAATGTGTCCAAAGAGCCTGAAGTGAATTTTGTTTATTTCCCATTCATTCAGTTTCTTAACAAAAACCTCACTGTATGCTGCATCACAGGTGAGAGTCATCATTTACCTTCTCTATAGGAAACCATTTCACAAGCAGGAAGCTCAATCTAACTTGAGCCTGTACCTGAATCCAGCATCTAATCCAACACGTTCATAAAATCTGCACCTGGAAGCTCAATTACCGACAAAGTGAACACAGAGGAACTGCGTGTTTATGCACCTCCGTATCAGCTGAGGCAACTCGGCACTCTGCCACAAACGTAGAATATCATCATTTTCCATCCATCCGATCCTGGGAAACACTGAGCACCAGGCTGAGGACACAGCGTACATCCCACACTGTCACCAGGCACACGGTGACAAATAAACACAACAAGGGCAAAATCACGTACCTCAGGACCATATAAGGAAACCCACATGAACACTGGGAGAACATGCAAACACGACATGCGTATGGGCAAGCTGCCTGCTCTGTGCAGCCCTCCCAGCCTCGTTAAGATCATCCTTTAATATGATAACATTGCAAATCAACATTTACAGTGCTATTTTCATATCTGCAGCAATATATATAGCAATATTTTAGCAATAATAGCAATAATCATATAGCAATAATTTAGAAAGACTACAGATTTTTAAATGCAATTACTAATTATTTTTAAAAGCTTTATCAGCAATTTTATTTTAAAAAAGGATCAAAATTACATCCTACAGGCAAATCCTCCGTACAACTTCAGCACCTTAATTTAAAAGCAAAAGAAAAAAAGTAGGAAATGACTATTTAAGTTGATACCAAAGCCAGACGACTGCTTTCTCAACAGTAATCCACCCATCACCTGATCAACAGTTCAGAGTAAGATTTAGGTGATTAAAGAACAGCATCATGCAGCAATGTGCAAGAACACCCTAACGAACCACTCAGCTAAAAGCCAGGCCAAGAGTATTTCACATCAATTTAAAACAATTATCTTGAAAAGGAGAAATAGCAGCACTTCCTCAACTTTACGCACGATTACAAATAATATGGCCAGTCGACAGTTTATCCATTTCTAAAGTATCCCTCCAAAATTTCACCCAACTGAGATTTTAGAGGCGCAACCAATAAATAAATCTTTTAATGTCAGCCTGGGCCTTTACAGTGCAACATAACTGTGTGCTGCATCCTTATGGTTTATATGATTAAGATGTTACACAACAGCAGCCAGAAATGCCTCACTGGTGAAAATTTGACCAGCATAAACAAACAGGGAAGGACACCAGGAATGTGGCCAACATTTTCACCAGTAAGCCGAATCCTCAACTGTTTACATCAAATGGACATTTGAAATATTTTTAAATTACATTTTTTCTTAATTTTAATTGTTTTAACCACACAGAATATGTTTAGTGAAGCACTGCTTAGCTTGAGGTATTTTTTTTAACTTGGGGAAACAAGCAGCAGTTTGGTGTATGAGGGTAATGTATATTACATTATGGAGGCCAAATGTCCCCAGAATATGACAAAAACTTGCTATTTTGTCATTGTGGGGACCATTTTACCCAGTCACTACAAGGGGAAACTCAATTGTGACTGCAAACAAACATTAGTCTTGCATTTCGTTTGGTTACTTATGACTGGGCCAGGTAGGGGGTAAAGGTTAGGATTTTGCCCATAGAAATGAATGGATGGTCCCCTCAGAGGTATGGATAAAGGGCTCTGTGTGTGTGTGTGTGTGTGTGTGTGTGTGTGTGTGTTGTCTTTTGTCAAAGAAAAAACAAGGAAGTACGAGCAGGAACCTCGCCCTTTGGGGGGAGCCCAAGAAGGATGCTGTTAAGCAGGTTAAAAGGGAATCCTAGAGTATTTTGTCACATTAGGTAGATCTTGATGTATTTAGTCATTCATTTCTTTTTAATGGTTCTCATACCACTCCTCCTTTTAGCCGTCCTTGCCTGAGACTAGCAAAACTTGGATGGGAAACAAAATTCTACCTTTACTGCTCCAGGCTAAAATGCTGTTTTTTCCATTGAGGTATGTGGTGTAGTTCGACTGAAACATCACTGAAAACTGTATCTGGGCGGTTTAGGGAGTAAATGTTGGATTATGTGAGAATCTGAAAGTACTTTTAACTTTGTTTCATACTTATTTTTAAAAGAATGAAATCACAAAGTGGCCCCAGTGTTTTGGATTCAAACTATTATTCAATTTAAAATGAAGATTCATGAAGATCCTTCCTTCACAAGATACTAAAATTTCGTGAATGACTTTCTGCATTTTTATAAGCTGCGATTATAAAGTAATGGTAAGAATCTATAATTTTGTGCACCAAGAACAACAATTTGCTGTATTGTGCATATTTAGGAAAATAAATGTAAAAAAGCTTGTTTCCTTACTGTTGCCAAGGTGATAATCAAAATCACCCTGCAGTAAAGCAAGCTTAAAATTCCAATTTTACACGGAGTATTTCAGGGACTCCGTGTAGACCTACATCAGTTGTTTTCGGTAAACCGTACTTTGCAGGCCACTGTCAATATCACTGTGCACTGCTGAGCACTTCACTGCATAGGGATGTAGATGTTTCGAGAAGTGAATTTACATCAGATTGAGGAAACTGCTTGTACAGTAAAGAATTACTAAACGATAAAGAGAAACGGAAGGACACGGCCAGTGGCGCATCGTTTCAGAGAATGAGACATGCAGTATTTTCACGTTCATCCGGAGGTCCGCATCTACATAACGCAGACGCGACAGGTTTAGTTATTCATTTTCCGAATAGATTGATTCTTCTCGCCAGGATTTTAACGCGGTACCTGGAAATTGCGCGAAAACAGCGCTACAAGGAGAGGCCTGGACATCCTAAGAATAACCGGAGGGGCTCCTGCACTGTTATTTCCTGCCATTCACATAAGTGTTTTCCACGAGGCTATTGTGACGTTGCGGTTACCATGGAAGCCGTGAACGTAAATTGATAACAGGAGAATGTTTCCATGGTACAGAGGTTCATTAGTATGCATGCTGCTTATAGGTTACTTTTTTGGAATGACCAGTCATGGCTATATGACACTCATCCGCTTATCGTGTGGACAGATGACACACTCGTCTGTTTTGAAACCCTGTTCTGTTGTCTCCTAAAGGAATTACTTTTAGTGTTTCATGCATTGTTACTTTCTGTTATTTGCAGTGGGCATTTGTTACAGTAGTATGAAAAAAACGTGCACAGAAACCAGTATATTCAGCTGCTAAAATGCATCTGTTTGCATGTAGAACAAGCTAAGGATTAATTACCCAGCAAACAGAGCGAGCAAGAGCTCAGAAAGAATTAAGTTTGTAACACGACGTGCCTGGTATGTCCAAACAATATAATAGAAAGGTAATAGCGGTCATATTTGCCTTGCACCTTGTATTCCCACCTGACCGGTATTTACATATGTAACAACAGATCTGGATACAATATAACCAATTAAGATTCACAACACGACTCGCACTCCTTATTCTGCTTGGTTGCCGTTAACGATTGATATTACAAATCATAATTAGCCCAGTTACGCCCGTTAAATCTGGCCTTTAAACACAATTGTATTTAACAGCCTATGTCACCATCGCAAAAGCGATCCTGGAATAACGTGCTCATAATCCCTTGCAGCAAACACACAGAGATACCATAAGCATGTAAAAGACATAGCAATTCAAACACACTATTTTAAAATACATAAGCATGCAAAAGAGACATAGCCATTCAAACACACAATTTTAAAATAACGTGGACCAGTCTGTCCATTTTCATGTAAGAAAACCAACCTAAAACAGCAATAGATAAAAATATTCTACGAGAACGATGCACTGATAAAACAATATAACACATATAGCCATTGTTTGTATTCAAATATATAAAAAATTGAAAACTCACCGGCATCATTTTGGTTCCGTACCGCATTTAAATCGCCCCTTTAAATACAAAAGCGGCTCACGGTGAAACGTGACTATTGTAATAATTGTCTGACGGCTCTAATTCAGCCACAAACCCGATGATGTCGGCTGGCCGATCGTCGGTTCGCCGCTGTCTTTTATCCTTCTTCGCGCCTCTTGAATTAACCTTGAGAATACATATATAGGCTTTTTTCCCCCTACGCCGCCGCGTTTGGTCCATAGACCACGACGACAGTACGAGGTCCGCTTCTTTTGCTCCGTTGAAACCTGTTGCAGCCGCACGACGAGGCCTCCCCGCATCAACTAAAGTTTTCCCGCAGCCGCTCCTTACAAAGATCTGTAATTCGCAATACGGCGCAATCGCTTACATTTACGCCAAGGCGACCGGTCTCCTTTAAAGCCGCACTTACTCTGGGTAAGATATAAAAACCTATACCCCCCAACTCGAGAAGCGATCCAGCAGAAATCTCCTTGGATGCAGCCCGGCCCATGCGTGACGTTTCCCATTTGCAAATTAATCCATGTGGGATTTAAACTCCTCCTAGCAGAACAGACCGAACCCTCCGGAAACATATGCTCGGATGCAACCAAAATCTGCGCTGTCAAAGAAAAACAACGAACAAGGGAATGCACAAACAACAGTTTTGAGTTGTTTTGCGTGAGTGACTTTTCAATTACGGATAGACTATTTTTTACAGAGAAGCGTGCAGCTGAACACTACCCTAGCGACTCCGCAGGGGGCAGCCCAAACTACCCTCTACCCCTGTCATGGGAAACCCGCACCGGAGTCGCCGCAACACGGATATATATGTATGGTGACAGGTCTAAACACCGGGACTGTAATATGATTTACTGAACAAACTGTTGCTCATAATCTTATTAACGTAACCATGTACTCAAATAATCTTATCAATGCATGATAATTGAAATAGATGAAAAGCCTCCAAAAATATATGCGCAAAATTACTTTGCGACATTTATTTGTTACCATAAAGATCTTAAATTAAGCTCTTACACTGAGTATATAAATACGTCCCATGAAATCTGTACTTGATATTTGAATTTGCACATATAGTATATTCCTTCTAGTTGAAATCTTTGGAATAAAAATGAATTTTGCACTCAGCTATATTTTAACTTAAAAAAAAGTATGAAGTTAAATTGTTTGACAGTTGACCGACGTCAGATATCCACCACACTCCATTACGACTATTGTAAAGGGTAATAACAAATACTCCTTTTGGAGGGGGGGGGGGGGGGGTTAAGCATTGTTTAAGAGAGCACTGTGTTGATCCTTCTGGTCCTCTTTGGACTGCTTCTCTTACCTCAGATCAGTACAAACAGTCATTACACTGAGACCTGGAGATTAGCGTGGATGGATCACATTGCTGAATTTGTTCCAAACATAAAGCAAAAGCAACAAATTCAAGTCACCGTTTTGTCTGTTGTCCCCACAATAAGCCCTTTGCCCCCAAACCCCGTCACAAAAGCTATTTTCACAGACACTCAATGGTGGCATTAGTATTATTGCACAGTACTGCAAGATGTCATTTTCTTTCAACACTGCACTAGGATTTCCTTTTGTTTACTGGACTGGCGCAGAATCTGCATAGTCGACTTTACCTGCCATTCCACATATTTTCCATAATCTGTGTGTGTGTGTGTGTGTGTGTGTGTGTGTGTGTGTGTGTGCTCTGTGATAAAACATCATTCTGCCTAGAGTGGATGTGCCCTACACTGTGCCCCGTGCTGCCCGTGACCTCTAAACCTCCCCGTGAGGAGGGAAAAACGTTTATCCAATTCAAGCTCTTGTTCAGTCTATCTCAAAAACCATAGGGTACATACTTTATGGAATGCCAGTCCATCACAGGACACACGGCACACAATTTAGAGACACGAGTCCACCTAAACCACAGCAATCAATCCCATAAATTCGGAGAGACTGAACACACACACAGAGCACTGACAGCAATCAAATCCACATCATCCCAGCGAGAAGTCACTGCTTCAGTGGTCTCAAATTTTCTTAAAAATTGAAACTTCATTTTTTAACGAGCTTCATACCTGTCTCCGTATATTTTTCCATCTGCCGTATTCAAAAAGTTCTCTGCTTTTCACGGTGTTGACGGCCAACAATGGATTCATTTTCAATGTGACCTTTGATAATCAGGAACTAAATCAACATTGAGGTCTATAGCTTTGCAAAGTACTTGAGATTGTAGCACTATGGCAGGTTTGGGCTCTGACACAAGTATGAGACAGCTACGTTTACTCAAAAAACTAACATATCAGAAAAGGGGGGCCATTCTTCACAGTCTCTAACAGCTCTTAACCCCAATTGACTCTTACACATGTAGTTGTTATAGTTGAGAGCAAAACATAGGTATAAGAGCAGTCCCAGGGAGGAAGCTAACTCTATTGCCCATGAGGTCCTGTTATGCAGGTTTCTGTTGTTGCACAACAGCACACATCTCCAGCTGTTCAAAGGCACATGATGCTTTTGGTTAGAGGCGGGTTTGTCCCAGCTACAGAGAGGAGATGAGTCATAATCCTAGAATTAACCTATATAAATGGGTCTTGGATCTGCAACTGCTTAGTGCAAATCTATTGAACACTCAACCAATCCAAGAAGCAAATCCATAGATGCTTCATTTAAAATTCACTGGCACATTCAATCAGATTTGTGCGATAGGCATTGATTGGCCTAAATATCAGAGTGTGTTGCATGCTTGATCATAGTGTTAATTTAAATCTATACTTGGTATTGGGTCGCGACTGAGCTGGCATGGTAAAAATGGTGCAAAAAGTCTGAGAATCACTGCTACAGTGAATTTGTGGTTGTGGAGGATGAATTGATGGATGGATGATGTCATTTGCAACAAAAGCCCCTCATGAGTTTACGCAACATGAATCAGTGCCGCTGGTCCATATTTGGGCCACCGGGACCCATTGATGGTGGTTGTCAGTGAGTAGCTGGTGCCTCCCGCGTACCGTGGATGTGTGGAGGCACCACCACCTGCAAGATGAAGGATGAGATTTGAGTGTATTGCCAGATAAGCAGAGGACATGTGTGGGATGGATGTGGGCAGATTGTAACATGGCAAAGTCACAAAGTCGTTAGGAGGTCAAATACGTCCAGGTTACCTCCACAGCATGGACTCTGGAATTCTGCATTTTTTATGATCTTTCTCCTACTCCGCAGTTCCTCCTTGTGTAAGATCACAAGCTGGTGCTTGAACATTCACGTGCATCTGGCTCTCTCTGGTGGAGGGGAGGATTGCCTCAATGTTGCTATGAGCCTAAACAAGCTTTTATGGCTTTGCACCAGGAGGAGCCTGATTGGGACCAGGAGCTTTCTGGATCTGGACCTGAGTGACTTTTAATTTCAGACCTGTTTTCAGGGGCACTGTAAAAAGTTAGGACGATTCCAAGGGCTCTTGAATGACTGTGGCCCTAAAAAATTAGGAACATAATTCGACTGATTTGGGTTGGGGGCCCAATATACTATGCAGCACCCCTGTCTGTTTATGACTGAGTATCAGAGCAATTTGAATAACTGACACTGTGGTTGTACCATCTGATATAAGGCCTGATCTTCTGCATATTAGGGGTTTTATCTTACTGTGGTTCACTCCTTCATAAGTTGCTGGAATGTGAATCCGCGTCTCCATAACTGAAGCTATGGTTTGCATCTGCAGTTTTCAGATGAGAGGCAACAGCGACATCTAGCGGAGGAGTTTAAGTATAAATGGAGATTGGTAAAGGGGTAATGAATGAAAGTGGTAGTATGAGGCTGATGATTGGCTCTGGTGCTTTGATGGAAAAGGAGGAACTGAGCTCTAAGTTTACCTGTAAGTACATAGCATGAAAGGATAAGGCTGGCGATACAAACTGCTGAAAGCTGAGGATATTCTGTGAAAAGAGATGTTGCTCCTTCGAATCAAAAGGAAACAGTTGAGGGGATGTAGGCATCATAAAAGGACTATATGGGAGCCATTTCAGAGTTTCTGGAAAAACAGACTTTCTTCATTGCTGTAGCAAGATTAATCACACCAAATATTAACATTTGTAAACGTAATAACAATGTTAACATAGTTTATTGATCCCCATGCAAAAATTCTCTTTATGCCTCCCTCAACTTGCTCTCTATAGGCTAAAGTAAGCTGGCTGTGAAGGCCAGGGAGGTGGGAGTCAAGGGCCTTGCTCAAAGACCTACAGATATACCAAAGCTGGGCTTGAACTGGTGACCTTCTGATCACAGGCACAAAGGCTTAGGCCACTGAGCCAAACACCATCCCTGACAAAAATGCACAAATGTTTATATGATAAAATTATGCAGAATAAACAAAAAGGAGAGGCACTGGTCATTGTCACAAACCCATTACCATAATCTATTCATATTCTCAATTTTTTTTATTTAAAACACAGACTTAAATTATACAACTTAATTGTCTAAACCAGGGGGGGGGGGCAATCTTATCCACAAAGGGTCAGTGTGTATGCAGGTTTTTGGGATAACCTTTAGGTCAGCTGTTCAAACCCAGGTGTGAGGACTTTTCAGCAAATCAGTCCTCTAATTAGTGACCTAATTAGGGAGTTGCAGCGAAAACCTGCATATACACCGGCCCTTTGCGGATAAGATTGGCTACCCCTGGTCTAAACCGTTAATTTCGCTTCTAGCATAAACAGTTTTGCCATTTTACCATTTATTTCTGTAATACTCAAGTATTTCATGAAATCCAATGCAACTGACGTGAAAAAAATCCAGGCCAACTAAGATGAGAAAAAAAATGACAAAACAAAAAAACATGACAAAATCTGAGCAAAAAATATACATCTTGTGATACAAATTGTGGGGTTCAAAACAGTTTCTGTATTTTGATACTGATTTTTGGAGAAAATGGTTTTAAAAAAATTAAGTCAGAGCAACAAATGGCAAACTATTAATACACCTAAAAAGGGAAGGTACTGCTCTAAACAACAGATCCAGATTTCACCGTAACATTTTTTATTCTGAAAGTTTGTCAGAATGACCCATCTTGTAATATAGTGATCCCCCGCTATATCGCGGTTCAGCGATCGCGCCCCCGCTATATCGCAATTTTTCCCCAACGCCTCACAGTTCTTTGCAATGTGTATATATATACATAACATATTATTATTATGTTACTCATATCCTTAGCCCGACATCCACATATCGTGTCTGTTTACAAACTGTGTTTTAATAAGATTACATGTGTTTAAAGCGTATGTGGGGGGGGGGGATTTTAAGGCTTACGTTATATTGAAAAAAAAATGATATGGTCTTTCTATATCGC
>JAODLD010000047.1:15564956-15585303 GCA_026781065.1 Mormyrops boulengeri
GTATTCAGCACCGCAGTGGACATATACAACACAGCTGTAAACAGTGAATGTATTCAGCACCGCAGTGGACATATACAGCACAGCTGTAAACAGTGAATGTATACAGCACCACAGTGGGCATATACAGCACAGCTGTAAACAGTGAATGTACACAGCACCGTAGTGGACATATACAGCGCAGCTGTAAAGAGTGAATGTATTCAGCACCGCAGTGGACATATACAGCACAGCTGTAAACAGTGAATGTATACAGCACCGCAGTGGACATATGCAGTTTAGCAGTAGTAGTTTTTGCTGTGTGCATATTTGGTTTTATGCCTTGAGAATGAATGGCTAAGTGTACTCTGGCAGGAGAAGACTGGCAGCATTACCACAGTATTTAGGGTGGATAATTTTTTCATGTTAGGGTTTGCATCTACAAAGTTAAGGACAAGGTTACTATTTAGTAATATTCAATAGTGTTAGACAAATTCAGTTTGGGTAATGCAGTCAGTGAACTGAGGTGACTCGAAGGCGAGAGCACCTCCCTTCACTACTCAACTACCATAGCATACCACACCACACCACACCACACCATACCATCTTTATTTATAAAAGCACTTTAAAACAATCATAGCTGACATTGGAAAAAATAAATAAATCTAAGGTTAGATATCTGGTATCTGTGATCCCAACTGACTAGATGTTCACCATAACTCCCCTCCCAAAGCCACAGCTGGGCTTTATCCAGCTAATACCTATATTAAAGTCTTACGTCGATTGAGCAGCCCATCATGGACCCTCGGTGCAGGGCCTTCTGCAGAATTTGGAAGAGCTGTTCAGGAGGGCTCTTGGTCTCGTACACTTCCCCCACGCCGCCAGTGAAGTCCTCCAGGGCCTCCAGAGTGCTGCCGCCCTTCAGGGCCTCGTAGCTCCCATTCAGCCTGCGGGGAGCCAGAAGAAGAGCTTCATTTATTTATATCAATTATGAGATCCTATGTTCAAATGCACTGATCCAACACAATATGAGTCTGCCTTTCCTCTAACCAACACAATATGAGCCTGCCTTTCCCCTAACCAACACATAGTATGAGTTTTCGTGTGGCTCCTTGATGGTGGAATGACCCACCCACCCACATTCCGTCATCAGAATCCTCTAATTTTAAGAAATGCCCTAAAAATAATCTGCCCCAATAAGACATCAACTGGTCCTCCAACCACTGATCACTATCTTTATCTGTGACACCTTGTCTGGTATCCGTGGTGTCTTAGCTGGTGTCAGTGATCACTTAGCTAGCATCTGTGATCACTTAACTGGTATCGGTGATCCCTTAACTGGTATCGGTGATCCCTTAGCTGGTGCCTGTGATCACTTAGCTAGCATCTGTGATCCCATAGCTGGTGTCTGTGATCCCTTGCCTGGTAAATGATTCATTTTAGCGTAAATGTTATGAAAGGTTGTTGTCTTTGCAATTTCTTCTTACTTAGCATAAGCTTTCTCCAGCAAGGCGCTCCAGAACTCATTGTTATCAGCCGAGTGAAGAAAAATCAGGCGGTTTCGAACCGTGGGCAACTTGTCATCAACGACCACGTCCAGCCATTTGTTGTGCTGCCAGAACTACATGAAGAAAAGCATCTAGATTGACAACTGTGTTATAAATACAGTGTTTTTTAAAAAAAAGCATGTTGATATATGGAGCACAGTGACAAATACAAGCTCAAATTGATCAGTAACAACACTGCTATAGACTCTGAAAGATGTAATGTGTGATATATGAGACAGTGATCTAAACCCCCTCCCCACTGGCCACTGCAGTGACGTATAAACGCTGCGTAGGAGCTGGACCTGGAAGTGGAAGATGCCAGCATAGCCCTGGTCAAAGTACTGGTCAGGAGGAACGACTCTGCTCAGCGTTTCCTTGTGAAGGGTCATGGAGGCCACGGCAGCCAGCAGCCAGCAGTCGCCTGCAATGCAAACGGCCCACGTTGGTAACACGCAGAGATACTGCAGCAATTCAGCAATGCCGATAGATGGTGTTTAGAGAAAAAATACAAGAAAAATGAATACGTTACATTTTTTCACAATTCATGAATTCCAATTCAAGGTCACAGATCTACAAATATAATTTATTCAGATAGACATTATCTAAAATGTGACATAGTGCTACGTCAAAAGAACATAACGATAGCACTGAATCAGACTTCATTATTGTCACTGGCTTTTTAAAAAACAAGTCATTTCAGAAAACATGACTGTCAGAAATGACAAAACTTTAATATAGGGCTTTTTTTGCCTCCTCCATAGAGCTGATTAATTGCCTACATATACATATTGAAGGCCATTCAAATTGGAAAATAAGGAATAAAATTTATTGTTAATAATATTAAACTGCAAATTGAAACTTTTACTAAATTGTTCATTTCTTTAAGTGATATATTCAGAAATGTTGACTGAAGAATCCGTTTGGCCTCACAGCACTTTTTTCGTTGATCTTTTTAAAACTTCAGTAAATATGAAAAGTGAGTGAAAGTTATTGTTATAACCATGCATGTATTATACATGTACTATCACAGAAGTGCGATAAGCGAGATAAAAGATCATAGCTAAGCTAACAATAGCGCTGCTAGAATTCCTGTCTGCGCTTCCCAAATACCACAAATTCCTAAGTCGCAAACAAAAAAGAGAGAAATGCATTTTTCACTAATTGATATTCAGATTGGCCCATATATACATACAGCTGTGGAAAAAATTAAGAGACCACTCTATATTTTTAAACAAATCTGCATTTTTAAATTCTGGTTTAAACCTGGTTCTGCTGGCAGAAGGCTACACTGAGCAGCAGGCTGCTTCCAGGTTAAAAATTTCTAAGACAGCAGTACACAAGAATAAGGTAGAAAGGGAGACACTGGGTATGACCAGAAACCAGCCAGGTAAAGGGCAGAAGTGACTTTCTACTGCCCGAAATGGCCGTCAACTTATCTGACTGTTTCTCATGAATCGGAGGATGACATCAAGTGACCTTCAAAAGGAACGGGGAACGTTAAGTGGTGTAAAGTGCACTGCTAGGAGAAGTTCATGTTAGGCTGCTAGAAGCAGGACTGAAGACCCATAAAACAAGGAAGAAGCAGAGAAGAACCAGGCTGCAGTTTGCAAAAAAAATACATGTCATTCATAGACGCACACCTAAATTAAGAAATTAGTGAAATAATTAGTGAATTAGTGTGTTTTGGTCAATCAAATACAGTTTTGAGAGTGACATTCCACCAAATTACACCAAATAGATATTTCATATTTATGTCATGATGTTGCTTTTGTCCTTCAGACAGGCGTGTCACTGACCCAGCTGGCCTTGGCAGATGTCAGTCCTGTCCGCTCCCCCCAGGATGAATCTAGGGTCTTTACAAATCTCCTAAAATACAATTAGACAACAAATCAGTGGTTTTAAACCTTTGGTTATGAACAACCCAGGATGGGGCGCCAACCCATTGCAGGGCAACTCATGATAACATATTTGTGTATTTTCACAGAACACGGAGGAATCTGAACCATCAAGCTCTGTGTAAAGCAGCTTCTTTCAAACAACTGGGAGCAGCAGAGGTATCTTTGAGGGTGTGTGAACATTCTTTGAGATCAATCTGACAGAAATGTTGTTTGCAATGGAATGCACCGATTCAGAAGCCAACACCCCAAATGGAAAACAAAGGAACGGCTCTTGATGGAACCTCCTTAGCAACTAATTGTTAATTTGTGTCTTTCAGGTTTTTCCAAAGTGACAAAATCTTACACAGGAAGTTGAGAAAAGGGAAAAGTGATCTCTATGCACCCCCTGATGAGAATACACAATAAACACAGCATAACTAAACCATCTTCTAACCGCTTATCTTTGTCAGGGTCATGGCAGGGGCCGTGAACCTATCCCTGGCAGAACAGTGCACAAAGCAGGGGGGGTTTGGAATATAGAACATATTGTTATTTAGTATGTATAAAACTATACTGCTTTATAAACAACGGTTTTACAACAAATTATTATAACTTGTGAATGGATGTTTACTGAAGAATTAGCGTCGCGTTTTTGAAACCAGCTCTAGTTTCAGTCAGTGCCCTTTAAGTAGCACTGCACACTACTGATTCATACAATAGGTCATAGAAATACATCTAATTACAGAGTGAAATGGCAAAGGTGAATGACAAGGTTTCAGTGCACATGATTAGACACCATTGTGTCCATTCTGTAGCCTTGGCTGTATATTGTACACACAGCTGGGCACTTCCTTTCAGAATAGTATTAGTCCTATAATTATGAATATTGTACATACCCCTGGACGCTTCCATTCAAAATTGATAGGGACACTTTCACTGTAGAAGAGTGACGAGTCGCATGCTGGAAAGTCGGGGTCCTCAAACAGCTTCTTCTTTTGCAAGCACTCCTGACGTAGCTGTTCGAATGTCTTGCCATCCGACTGGCTGCTGACGGCTGCAGTGGGTGTAGGACCACCTCTGGTGCCGGAGGACTGGTAGGGCATCTTCGGAGCCCACTAGGAATGAGTGTACAACCTGAGAAGGTCTGGAAGCCGAGGCAGACTGCTGGCAGATCGCTGGCGTCTCTGACTGCTGTCAGTCAGACAGGTCGCCACTTAGCCGCATGACTACGCCCACATCTAGCTGAACAGGTTTGCCTTCTTGACTGAGCCGTCCAGTATAACGAGGTACCTCCCATGGCATTGTCTTCAGGTTTGTGTGAAGGAATCTCCTCCAGATACCTTTAGAAACCACCCTGCAGGGGTTTGTGTGCAATACCCTTCAGGATTATATTTTCAAGAGAAAATTTGTGCAAATAGCTCTTAATATTTCTCCTTTAATTTAATTACCAACTAAATTAAACATCCCAAAGGGAAAAAAAAAGCATAATACACATTTTTACCCAGATAAACAGGTTAGCATTATCCACTTTTTGGATATAAAATAACAAAGACAAGTAAGATTCAACACGAAGTTATTCCTGCCCTTCCCCTAAGTGTACATACAGTACACCACAGTTTATTTAATCCACCCATAATCATATAACCTTTCTATAGCGATCATTTGTCAAAATTAGTATTTCTGCATAATTTAGTCCCCGGAGCTATAAAACTGTTAGTGTGTGGCAAAGAGTATGGCTGCATTTACAGGGCAGGGAGAAGTGTGTCAGCCAATCCGTGGTCCAGCTGCTTAAGATGCTTCAGGGAAAGGGGCCTGCAGCCAATCCCAGGCAGCACAGGGCATGAGGCAGGACATGAGGCAAGGCATGAGGCAGGACATGAGGCAGGACATGAGGCAGGGCAGCACCTTGGCTGTGATGGCAGTCCATCGCAGGGCACACACACTGTGGGTGTGGTGCCAGTCCATCGCAGGGCACACACACTGTGGGTGTGTTGTGGTTTTTCCTTCTCCCGCCAATCAGGAGTCAGGAGCCGCTTGTGTAGATCTTCAGATTCAGCCTTTATTGTAACAGTGAGGTTAGAGCCAAGGCTGCACACCCTGCAGGAGTCTGTCCAATACTGTTTACAGTCATTTTTATACATTTTCTTATCCTGTAACAATATCTCGTCACTTAAGCATCATCATTCCCTTAACCATTCACCATCGTTGTTTTCTCCCTTGATCCACACCCCTAGGTGATAAGTTTGTCAATCATCTCTTTTACTGTTTGGTCCCTCGGCTGAACATAATTGTGGCGTGACCATCTTTAATCGTTTTTTTAAATACCCAGCCGTGAACTTTTGATGAACTCAGGCGAATCCCTTCCTTCGGCTGCAAACCCTGGCAGCTTCAGCTTGTCGCACTTTGTCTGGCTAGAGGGTTAATAATATATTTGTCCTTCAACATAGTGATAAGCTGCACAATGTTTAATGTATCACAACACATTCATGCAAAGCACCTTGGGAGGACTCTGTTGTGAGAGGCGCTACATAAAAATAATCTGAATTGAATTAATATAACAACAAAATAAATAGTAGTAGTATGATAGTATGGTTATGTGTAGTATAGTATGGTTATGTGTAGTATAGCATGGTTATGTGTAGTATTGTATGGTTATGTGTAGTATTGTATGGTTATGTGTAGTATTGTATGGTTATGTGTAGTATAGCATGGTTATGTGTAGTATAGTATGGTTGTGTGTAGTATAGTATGGTTAGTGGTATGAAGCCGAAATGGATGGACAATGACTTTTTTATTCTTTATTAGAAAAAAAAAAATTGACAGAAAATTTACGACTACCAAAACACGCTACACATGTCAAGCAGAATGTTTTTAAATGAAAAAACCTAATAAAAAAAAATGAACAAAAAACTAAACTTTAAAGACAAAGATTTAAATATAAGAGACCTGAAAGTGGCTCCTTTTTGACTGTTTCGTACTTAGTTACAGCAAAGGACAGGATTAAAAAGGCAGGTCAGCACTTCCTGTATTTGCTAGATACTGCTTTTCATGTCAGTCTCAGTTGGAAGTGTACTTGGAGTTTCTGCACCAGATATAGTTGTGCTCCATCCAAATACCCTCCTGAAGCAGGGGAAGGCCTCCAGTGTGTCTCTGGCTCCCTTTCTCATGAAAATGTACAGGAAGGGGTCCACAAGGGGACTGAGACGCACCATGGAGCGTGCAACAGCCATAAAGCAATACACTGTGTAAGTGCGTATGTTAGATAATACCAGAAAAAATGCCATGAAGGTAAACGGCAGATATAGCACAACATAGATGCCAAAGACCAGGGCTAAGGCACCAAGGATCCGATTCTTTTCTGCAAAAGAAACTGAAATAGTGCTTCTTAAGGCTCTCCGTGAGCGCACATAGAAGAAGAGAAGAAAAGGGAAGGGCAGCAGGAATAGGGATGCTAGAACAGTCAAGAAGGTTCCGTAGTCTTCTATGTTATAATCAATCACTGCATATATCACAGAAAACAACCATATGAAAATACACGTGAACACTGTGTACTTCAGGTTGCGACGGTACCGATACCAAAGTGGATGAGCAACCACCAGGTATCTCTCCAGGGAGATGCACACCATGAAGCCAAGACTAGCAACTAAGCCAAAACGGACAGTGAGCAGAAAAATTAATCGAGCTTTGATAAGTTCTGGAGAGTGGAACCCGAAATGCTTCTGAGTAACAAAGTAAAGTCTGCAGATGATTTGCACCAGATCTGAAAGGAGGAGGTTGATGACATATAGAGGTGCGACATGATCAGCCTTGATCAAGCGGTACAGCGCATAACAGGCCAGGCTGATTGCAGGAAGGCCAAGTAATAATATTGTCCATGCAACAGTTTCTTCAAAGATATCCACGTACTCAACAGTAAAGTTCAATGAGCTGGATCCATTCATTCTGGGATCTTCCACGAATCCTTTGCAGATGACACTCCCTTATGAACCTTATGGAATCCTTATGACTTCCTTGATGGACTCTTCTGGGATTTTGATGACAGAATTAATGGATTATTTTCACTCAGATAAATGCTGCTTTTTTTTGTTGTTGATCTCTATGAGCAAAAACAGAGATTATTAAAAATGTCCTTTTTGCAATTGAATGGAATCCTACCCTGCATGTTAATATTAAGTGAAATATCTGTATATTCTCAATATTTCTACTATAAATTGTTCAAAAATGCTACTGTTCAAAGTTTAAAAGAAAGTTGTTATGAATGAGAAAAGTTGCAATGTGAGGTTTACAATTAACATTTTTATGAAGAGTTGTTGAAAAAGAACTGGCTGATACAACCATATACTGTACTGCAACGCGTACTCAATTTAAAACTGCACTAAATTTGATACAAGACAGCAGAACAACTCTTGAGTACATAGTAAAGGTGAGTACCTAGTAAAGGTGAGTACATAGTAAAGGTGAGTATCTAGTAAAGGTGAGTACATAGTAAAGGTGAGTACCTAGTAAAGGTGAGTACCTAGTAAAGGTGAGTACATAGTAAAGGTGAGTATATAGTTTACTATGTTACATTTGTAATACATGCAAAGCCCTAACTAGTAGAAATACCTAACACTTATTTTTAATGGAAGTTAAACTATTATTATCTTCATAGAATTTTAGTTAAATTTACCTGGGAAATGGCAAATTAGGGTTCGATGGTATCCTTTTCTTGAGAAAGAAAAATTCATTAGTCTGACAGTAATAATTCTAAGAACATTAAATGAAGAACAATGTTGTGAGTGCAATGCAAGAGCACCGTGGTGCAGATTTATTACTATACACCGCTTCCTTTTCGCTCTTCCTCTAGCAAAGTTCCACTTTGCACCCCTCAGGCATCTTATTTCATTACTCAGGAAGTGCTGTCGAAACATTTCATGAAAAGACCAGTTTAGGACAGTTTGGAATTGTTTTTTTTTTATTTTGCTGACTAAAGTGCAGTTAAAAATTCCAGCATGTTCCACAGTGTATTTATTATTTAATAAGTTCTTGAAGATCTTTTTACATATGTCTCTTTCAGTTGATGTGACGAACCTCTGGGAGAAATTTGGCTGTTTGTTGATACTCCATGTTCTGGAGCAAATGTCTCCTCTACAGCACCTCTGAGAAGACGGTTTTGCTCACAAGTTTAGGACATTCAGATATGTCGGGTCCTCAAATCAAACAGTGATCACATAGGCTGGTCTGTCTAGACAGCAAAACCGAAAAGTGAATGTTAACTGGTTACGTGTGGATGAAGGAGCCTGTCAGCGTTTTCCCCACTTCGTCCTTGTGTTGTATTTAAGGAATTATGGTAAAGAGGGCAGTACGTATTAACTACAGCTGTGATTGATTAAGGAAAGGAACTTGGGGGATTGAGCAGTAATGGCTGTGTTAGAAGTTGCAGTTTTTGTAGCAGTCGATGTTACCCACATGCATCTTTCTCCTGCATCGTCTTTCTTCCAAAAACAACTGTTGTGATTCATGGGGATTATGACAGTAATATTTTGTTTCCAAAGTTAAAACTAGCTTTGCTCTTTACCTCACATTAGTAAGCAGGTCTGCGTGCATGGGGGGGGGTGTTTTAAGGCTAAGGTTATAGCTGATACATGGTTAGAGCCATAGAGAGAGATACACAACAGTGGGTGATAGACAGAACCAAAGGAAGAGGTCAAGGTGAGAAAGAGAATGTATTTTTTTGCTTCACAAATTATCTTGTGATTAACATGGTACATATTTATGCCATTTTCATAAATCCATCACCAGCATCCATTTGAAGTATGCAACATATCACTGACAAAATGACTCTGTTTTAGTTTGTGTCATCATACTGGCGAAAACTCGTAATTTCACGAAGTTTCTCCTGAATTACCACCCCTCCTCCCACTCTGCCCCAATGTGTCATGTCCTGCCCGCCAAATCCACCTGACCCTCCTGTCTCCCTCCTTGTGTGACCCTAACAAGCCATGCCTGTAATTCATTTGTCATACCTCTTGTTCCTGCCCACGTGTTAATCACTTCCAGCTGCCTCTCATTTTCTCCCTCGTCAGTCTTTTATATTCAATTCAATTTTATTTATATAGCGCTTTTAACAACAGTCATTGTCACAAAGCACTTTACATATAATCGGCTCGAACCCCCACCAAGCAACCCTTTCCACTGACTTCCGGTCGAGTACCAGTGTGGTGTGTTACAAGGGTATTTAATGTGAATCTTTGCATTTAACGACACTTCCACTTAATAACACTTGCTCTCAAGACACTTTAATAAATCTTTTTTTTCCACTCAACAGTCTCAACTGTACAATATTGGAACAAACAATATGAAACGTGTGATCTGGCAAACATATCCAGGGAAGATTAACCACGCAACGAAAAACACAACTGTGCTAAGCAGTATTTGCATGACGCACCAGGGCATTGCACACCCTCGCCGCTGCACCATCAACTTCCCTGTTTGGTTCTGCCACAGGGAGATGTTCTGCTGCAACAGGAGGGTCCCACTCATCTATGTATCCCTCACCATGCATTTCACGTAAGTTGTGAAGAATACAACAGCAGAGCACCATAGACTTAACAAGACTAACATGGCCGTCATCACGTTTACGTAAACATCTCCATCTACCCTTTAGCCAGCCAAGTGCTTTCTCAACCACACACCTTGTTCTGCTGATTTTATACTTGTATGTTCTCTGCTCAGCCGTTAATGATCCTGTATCTGAAGGGTTTCAAAAGCCAGTTTTGCAGTGGATATGCAGCATCACCTATTACACAGAAACCCACATCCTGACCAGCAATGCTCTTCGTCTGGTTCGGGAACAGCAGTCCCTGTTCAACTCGATCCCACATGTAGGACTCTGGCATCATGCGTACTAGCAGGGTCTCCTGCAGATAGATGCCAAAACAGTCCCCTGCCATTAACAACACCCTGATGCACGATAGAATGCCAGCCTTTCCGGTTAAAATATTCTGTGTGGTAGTGGGTAGGCGAAATTATGTGGATGTGTGATCCGTCGATGGCACCAACACACTGGGGAAGTCCGAATCTCTGCTCGAAGAATGTAGTCATTTCCGCGAGCTTGTGTAAATTAGGAAACGGCATCATTTCCAGCAACAGAACCTTGTTAGCAGCCCTGCAAAACTTGTGTGTGCATTTCCACACTGTAGAAATGCCTACACCAAACAAATGTGCCACAAGCCTCAACTCTGTGTTGGTTGCCAGCTTCCATAGTGCTATGGAGACGTGTTTTTTTTAAGGACACACAGCTATGAAAGTTGGTATCACGCTTCTCCAATTTTGATCGCAATCTGCGGCAAAGGTACTCGAATGTGTCCTTAGACATCCTAAAATTCTTTATCCACTAGTCGTCTGTAAAAGCGGGAGTGACCAGATCCTATAGGCACAAGGCAGAGAATAACCCAGGATGGGACAGAACCCGTTACAGGGCTCACATACATTCATACCTGCATGCAATCAAGCAACTCCAATTAACCTCAGCATGTTTTTGGACTGTGGGGAAAAACCAGAGGAAGCCCCTTCGAGGAGAACATGCAAATTCCACACAAATGGAACCATGGTGGAGACTCAAGCCTAGGTCCCAGATTCATGAGGCAACAATGCTAACCACTGCACCACTCCTTAACCATAGCAGATAATATTTAAATGACTGTTAAACAATGAAAAGTGGCCACATGCAGTCTTTGACTCTTCTCATTTTATTACAAACGAAACAAGCAGGTGGTCATGGCGTCGCACAGGCAGACATAAAGGTACAATCCACAGGAGGCTCGGAGACACAAAGGGTGTTTTTTTAGAGATGCCAATTTCGGCAGCCAGGATTAAACCTGTTCCGAAGACGTACGAAACTTCCGGTCTCCACACGGAGTTTACGAAATGTTACGAAACATCAGTCACGTGACCGCGTGTCATCGTTCACGGCGAGAGAAAAAACCGTATAAACCCCCCCGGTGCATGTTGGATGTTTGTGGCCTTGTTGGTCTGAGCGAGTAGTTTTTGCGATTATTATTATTCTTATAACCTGATCAACATTCACTAGAGATGGCAATTTTGAATCATCAAAACAATTTCGAAACATTCAAAACAAACAGTGTTTCGAAACGCTTCGAAAAGTTGCGAAACACTAGTTGTGCACAGCCTGCTGGCAACAACCGGAACTGCAGCTATAGCAAATACGGCAGAATAGAAACCTGTTGCTGCAAGTTTCCAATGTGACGAAGCTCGAACTGTCAAAAATGTGCATAATACAATATAATCTCTTTTTGATTATTTTTATATTCTTTCATAGGTAGCCTATATCTGGCAATCTTAGCAATAACATAACATTCTGCTCTCTGCTTCTGCAGTTCCGGTTGTTGCCAGCAGGCTGTGCACAACTAGTGTTTCGCAACTTTTCGAAGCGTTTCGAAACACTGTTTTGAATGTTTCAAAATTGTTTTGATGATTCGAAATTGCCATCTAGACATACATAGGGAATAGAACTTCAGTAACAAGCAGCATATCTACAGTTGAGACCACAGGACAGGCCATGACTGACTAAACAATTGAACAAAGGCAGGAACTTAAATACACAGGAAAACCAGGGCAAACAAGGGACAGATGTAAATCATGATCTAATCAACCAATAAAGGAGGGAACAGGAACAACGAGCAACAGGTGAAACTACTAACACTAACAAGCACACTTGGAAACCGCAAAACTGAAAACTATGAAACAAACACTAGGATGACAGTACTAAGAAAGACTAGAAGCATCAGAACACACAAGAATAATAAAAGATAGCAGACGCTGGGATAAACCAAAACCGGGGAAACACAATTAGATAATAAACACTAGAAGACCAGACAGAAAATACCAAACACCGGAGAACTGAAAACATATTCAAATAAGTAGTGAGGCTAGTTACTGGCCAGCCTCAAATCCATGAGGTGAGGGTTATAGCCTTTACGTATATCACACACTCAACCCACTGAGATATGCGGCAGTATAGCTAATGGATAAAACATAATAGGGGCATACTGGAGCTGATGGGCAAGATAGGATGACCAGCAACACCTGCTAGCCAAACGGGGAGGAGACACGAAGGGCAGGGTCAGATGGGCGCTGACCAGACTCTTGTATACATACTGCATTTGTCTGTGGACACAGATAATCAGCACATGTATGAAGCAGTAATACTCCACCAGACCAGCAGATGGCAGATGTATTGCAGCAAACACAAATACAAGCAGTGTAGTGAAATAGGTAAACTTTTATGAACAGTTAAAGATGTTCCAGTTAGACAAATGCAGGAAAACACTAAAGTGCATTGTATGCATAATGTGGTGCAGGACATATCAAACAATATATTTGTCACTGCCTGCAGAGATTCTCATCTTTGCCCAGTGTTCAGACGATTTATTTCCAAGAATTCATGCACATGAATCTGGTCCTGTTTTACAAGGTCTGGGACCTTTTGTAGCTCTTTATCCCCTCGAGGAGGTCGATGGTGCAGTCACACTCCCGGTGAGGGGGTAGCTTGAAGGAAAGCGCCTTGCTGAAGACATCCTGGTAGTCTGAATAGTCCGCCGGGATCTGAGAGAGATCTTCTGGTTCGGGGCTGTCAATCGAGGAGGCACGGCAAGGTATGGCTAAACATTGATGGAAACAATGAGATGACCAGGCGGCAAGCTCACCCATCCTCCAGTCGATGAGAGGGTTATGTCTCCGTAACCAAGGATGGTCGAGAATGATGGGGCCCTTTGCTTTAGGAAGGACTAGGAAGTTGAAGGTCTCAACGTGAAACACACCTACTTGGAGTGTGATGGGACCGGTGCGATGACTCACCTGTCCTCCTTGGAGAGGTTCTCCACTGACCCCCAGGACCGCAATGGGGTTGGGGAGAGCCTGTAAAGGGACCTTAATCTCACGGGCTAGTGAGAGGCTTATAAAGTTCCCCGCAGCCCCTGAATCGATTGGTGCGCGCGTGTGCTGCCTCTCACCGGAACCAATAACCACTATGGGGACAGTAACTTGAACTAGGGAAACCCCTAGAAACGTGGAGATGCCTACCTTTGTGTGGGTGACAGGATGCGGTGTTCGGATGGGTCAGGAGCGCAGCACATGTCCGGCCTCTCCACAATACAGGCGCAGCCCTAGGGCTGTACGTCGGTGTCGCTCATTGGAGGATAGAGGGGCGCATCCTAGCTGCATGGGCTCTGCAGGCTCCTCAGAAGAGGCTGCCTGGTTTGCAGCTGTTGGCTGGCAAGGGCGTCAGCGACGGCGCTCTCGGACACTGTTGCTGAATGTCATGGAGAGTCTGATGGAATCTTCAAAGGACAGGGTGGAGCCACGGGATGTCAGCTCGTCCTGTATTTCCGGGTTGAGCCTGCAGCGATACATTATCCTCAGGACCTCTTCTGACCAGCGGAGCCCAGCTGCAATGGTAGACGATGAAGGCAGACCCGGAAGGCAGGGCAGACAAGGCAAGGAGGGTAGGCAGGAACAGTCAGGGAGGCAGGGACGACCAGGGAAGCAGGGCAGGCAAGACAGCAGGGTACGGTGAGACAGGCAGGGCACGGCGAGGCAGGCAGGGCACGGCGAGACAGCAGGGTACGGCGAGACAGGCTGGGCACGGCGAGACAGCAGGGTACGGCGAGACAGGCAGGGTAAGCGGGGAAGACACAAGACAAAGAAGCGCTCAGTACTGGTCATGAACATGGCAACAATACTTTGCAAAGTTGGGTAGGTTGCTTTCGCTTTAAGTAGTGTGGTGGTAATGCGGCAATTGCTAGCCACTGTGCTGCCCCGCTCCTGTGGGCGTGACACAATGAAACTGATTCAATAAGCAAAAGATATTTAAGGCTGCGCTACATAGAGGTCAGCTTTACAGAGATATACTAACTGATAAAATAAATGACAAAAATTACATTATAAAAATGACACATAAACAGCAGTAACAACAACAAAGTGGATGGGATGGAGATCCTTAGGAAGGAATTAATCCCAACCAATATGAGAATTTAGTCTTCAATACCAATACAGAGATAAAAATTACCAAACCTGATATCAGGCAATATCATTTTATATGGTCAAAAATGAAACAGACACCAATAGTTTTAGTTAAACAATGCTTTACTGACTCATGTGATTATGTCAATTTCTCAAATTCAAATAAACAGCAGAAACACAATTCAAGTACAAAACAAACCATTTATAAGCAGCCAGATAACTTCATGTTAAACAAATAACATGACCTTCTTCAGTTTTTAACTCTCACATTACATACATTGTCTGTGAGACTAAGCACAGACAGACAGACAGACACACACAGACACCCGCACACACAGACACCCACACACACACACACATTAATATTCATTAACATATAAATGCCAGTTCAGCTTGATCACTAACTTACAGTACTGTGCCAAAGTCGTAGGCAGCCAAAGAAAACAATGTTTAAATGATCTTCATGTTGGTGGAACACTACGTGTTATCTTAGCCATTTCAAAACGTCACCCCAGGATTTGCAGCAACCATCCAATACAGCCACATGTTTTTTGATACAAGCACTAGCACACCTTGCATAGCTAATCAAAATTTCATGGTCTTTTCCTGATCAATTAAATAAGTTAATTAAATGAGCTGGTGGTGAAATTTAATAAGTACTGTACATGGAATGGCTGAGAAGAGGTTTGGGAACTGAAGCAGTGTTCATCTAGCCATCCAACTATATATCAGTAACTTAGAACACATGAAATTCTAGTTTTTATTGTTTTACTCTTAATTTCCACATGTTGTGTTTTTAAGGAAACTACAATAGAAAACAATATTTATATAAACACAATATATAAGAACGGATGTATAAACATTAATAATGTCAGTGGAAGAGTACTTTTTAAGTGTTTTCACCTTAACGGAAATTCCACCAGGAGGTCAGACAGTATTTTATTCATCACCAGATGATGTACGCACATCAGAGGTAAACCATATTACATGCACAGTGAACAGAAAACCAGGTATTGTATCAGTTTGCATTAAAAATCTAGGTATGAATTTTAAATAATCAGTATTAACTGTCCTACTGCAAGCTTAAAAAGGGTGTTCACTTTTTAAAATATAATAACATAACTCTACTCAATTCTCATGTTTGCATGGAGGCTGGTAGGCGGGGGATGCCCTGGCTGGCATGCCTGTGCCACGTGCAGTGCCAGGGTAAGACTCACGCCCAGCCGCCTGGCATGCCTGTGCCACGTGCAGTGCCAGGGTAAGACTCACGCCCAGCCGCCTGGCATGCCTGTGCCACGTGCAGTGCCAGGGTAAGACTCACGCCCAGCCGCCTGCATGTGTAATAATGCCACAGGCGGCTCTGCACCCCATTTATGGGGAGTTTCAGGCCACCCATTTTTTTGGATTCATTTTAGCATTTCATCAGCAAATATTATGTTTGGGGGGGGGGATTTTGAGGTCACGTCCCATATTTCTTCATGAGATTGAGTCCCCACTAACCCCCCTCCCCCCAAAGGTTCACAGCCTAGAATTGCCATGGATACCAACGTAATCTCACTACTAAAATGACAGGTGCTTAGTGGCATACAGTATATCAGTATGAACTTCAGACCTGTCAAATTACATAGATCTGGGGTCATTCACATTTTCGACATAGTTAAGTGGATAGGTAAGGGTTAAACTTACACCAACGGCATCAGGCAGAGTGAGCAACTTCAGGAGGCTGAACATCATGATTCCAGCCTAGCAGATGTTCACAAAGCAACATGTTTTCACTTTTCAGAGCAGGAATAACCAGTGGCCATGTCCCCCGGGCTCATTTCAACGTCAAACATGTGCGGCCTGTCATACCCACACGCGCCCATTTCTGACTGGCAGTTACTCGATTCACTCAGCTGGTCGCTGTCCACGTCTGAGTCATCAAGAAGGCTGTGCGCTTCCGCTGATTCTGCACTCCCGGTCATCCGCCCTGGGCCAATTCTGAAGCGGCCACTCCGGGGCGGGACGGTGGTCTGCAGTTGGCCGCTGTGCGTCTCCTCTGGGGCGCGGATGTGGGGCTCTACAGACTGCACTTTGTGCACTGACACACTCTCCAGTTGTATGATGTTGCACTCAGGCCTTCGGTTTGACAGCACAAAGGCCTGTAGACGCAATGCATTTATGATCACATTGGGAAATCAACTGTATTGAAACTATTTCATTACACTGTAGGTGTCTGTTTAGACATTCAAAAAAGAAGAAGACTTAGACATAAATAGATATTCCAATACCACTTTACTTGAGGGGGCACAAATAATGTAGTATCATGCTATTACTTACATATTAATTAACCATAAACTAATTCTTACTTACATACTGATCTCATGTTTGTTATTGTCATTAATGAATCATGATGCATCTTTTATATTTCTAACTAAATCTGTTAATTCTGCAAACCATTGTGAACTACTGAAGGAACAAATAATGTATAATGTATAAGTTAAATACTGTTCCAATGTTTGTTCATCACTAATGATTCATGACATCTTTTATCTGAAGCAGCAAATATATTTGTTCATGATTTGCATCTCAGTAGTAACAGAGTTACTATTAAGTATTTGTGCCCCCTCAATTAAAGTAGTACTAATAATCCATACAGACATATAGCTAGTCTAACTACTGTAGGAACTAAAATAAGCCAAACAAATGAATTACTAAAAAGCTATGCATCTATTACCGTCTCATCAGGTCAAACTTCTCCCTTCTTCATGTCATCACTACTGTTCTGTCACAGTAAATTCCTTACCGCTGTTATGTTTCAGGAAGATAAAATTCCCACTGATCTGGTTTGGCAGTTTCAGCATTCTCCTGATCACAGTCTGTTGGTTTCCTCCTTTTAATATAATCTACGCTTAGTCGCTGACCTTGTTTTCTACAGAGTGTGAACCTGTAGGACTCACACAGCCGGCCTGTTAGGGTGACCAGCATGACTCTAAAAAGGAGGACACCTGTGTCCAAAAACGAGGACAGAGGCTCGAAAGAGGGTCTCAAAAGAGACTCAAAGCTGTTCAGTGGTGGTGGTGGGTGGGGGGATTGTGTGGGTGGGTGTTTCACATTTTTAGGGAGGGGGAAAGTAGGAAGGGAACAAGGAGGACAAGGGGGCAAAGAGAAACACAGAAAAGGACATGCCGCTCAGAGAGCTACACCCTTAAT
Organism: Mormyrops boulengeri; assembly: GCA_026781065.1. Lineage (NCBI taxonomy): Eukaryota > Metazoa > Chordata > Actinopteri > Osteoglossiformes > Mormyridae > Mormyrops > Mormyrops boulengeri. The sequence continues at coordinate 15,582,571 of JAODLD010000047.1, forward strand.
TCATTGATTGCCTCTACCTGTGCCTATGAAAATATTTGTGAAGCACCTTGTGCCATCTTCATCTGCTCATCTGACTGCAGATAGGAACATATTTCTGCAAGCCTATGAGACGACATTCCATTAGACTCTAAGATCTGAATTGGAGGTGAATGGTGAATTGGAGGTGAATGGTACATTGGAGGTGAATGGTGCATTGGAGGTGAATGGTACATTGGAGGTGAATGGTGCATTGGAGGTGAATGGTATATTGGAGGTGAATGGTGCATTGGAGGTGAATGGTATATTGGAGGTGAATGGTGCATTGGAGGTGAATGGTGCATTGGCGGTTAGAGCATTTCAGGATTAAAAGATCAGATCTAACATTTGGGCTAGGTAGCTAACAGGGCAATCCAAGCGTCAAGTAATGCTTTTTTCAGAAACACAGGTTAAAACATAATTTTTGAAGACCTCAAATTCACTGATAAATCTTTTAAACTCAGGTTACAGTGGAAGAGAGCTTTATTTATTTGTTTGTTCACTGTCGCTATAAAAATACTATTCAAACTATTTTTTCAGTCGACATAGCAAAAGTTGATTTTAATATACGAAATGGACTATAAATCACCAATATTAATATACCTACATTAGCATGGTTCGGGTTAAGGGGTTGGGTGGGTCATGGTTAAATATAGCACATTCCTTGAAGCTTAAATCAGTTTGATAATTGCGAAAGATACTTACAAAAATTTTCAGCTCTTCAAATTTCAGATTTGATGTAGTCTTGTTCACATCTTTGAACATTTTTATCCCAGTCATGATGATCACAGCAAGAACCAAAGGAATCAACAACAACAACAACAGGAGATGCCAGCCTGTAAAATCAGACCAGTGCATGGCATTACAGCCAAGAGGAACATTATTAAACAACAGAACAATGATTAAGCTGTCAGTTTGAGACGCCACTATGATTGAACAAGAACAGCTGAAGAAATATCCTTAGCATATGAATTGTGAGACAGAAACAAGAAAATACATATTTATAACACTGTACTGACTATACCAGATTCTGATTCGTATATATTAAAAATATGCTGGAAGGGGGGTTATTCCATTAGCTGGAAAATTTAAGACAAATGTGAAAGCTGTCTAAATGGAAGAAAGGTAAGTGGTATTCCTGTTGAGCAGTCCGCACATTTAGCTTAAGTTATCTGGCTAAGAAAGAAATTCTGCTTTGTGGAATACCCCTCAGGATATGTAACATGTATGAACACTAATTCTTACTGGATTCGGGTTCCTCATGGCTACATATTGACTCTGAGCTTCTGACGGCAGTGTTCTTCAGCAGTCCATTCAGGGTGACACAGTATATCTCTTTCTTCTCTGTTATTGGGATGGTTGCATGGCATTTGTTCTCTGACGCCGTGCATTTAAAAAGAAATGTACTCTGTGGTAAAATATATCCAGATATATCCATATGTTACACTGGAGCAAACTTGATGAAAAACACAAAAAACCAAAATATCTAAATCTACATTGATAAATATCCAGGTCTCAGTGTGCAAACAGCATAATAAGGTGTTACATATGGATAACAATTTCTAGAACATACAGACAGTTACCATTATTCAAATGGCCTCAAAATGCACCCAGATTTTCATTGTCAAGATAAATGGGTTAATTATTTTACTTATTATCGAATCTTCCCATTATTCAGTAGAAGCCAGTACTCCACAGAGTGCATACACATACATACACACACACACACACACACGTTTGCATTCAGTGGGCACTGTATAAGACTTTTCCCATTTTTAATTTTTGATTACAGTTACAGATTTTTATAATTTGCCCTGGCTCCTTGTGAGGATCGAAAAAATGGTCAAAAATGGGTTTTATTACATTGTGGGGACATTTGGTATGCTTGAAATTTGGGGCAGGGCAAGAACAACATCTGGGGTGTTTCTCAATACTATGAACGCAAAAGAAATACTTGTGGTCTTAGCAAGACCGGTTTTGCTAACTTGCCTCCGAAGAACAAATTTGGGTCCCAATGAATCATGAGATTGATATCATTTGGAGAAGATTCAACCAATGGATTCTTGATATTTAGGCGAGGCAAGAACAACATCTTGGGATTGTCACCGTCCTCTGTACTTTTGTTCCGAACTATTGGAACTGGTCTTCGCCAAGATGACATAAAACAAATACACGAGGACACAAGTACAATCAAGTAGGCATATTGAGAAACACCCCTGGGGATTTTTACGGTCCCCTATATTTCTGTTCTTGAGATTGAAACTGGTCTTCGGCAATGGAAGGTGACGTAAAACGGGTGCGCAAGAACAGAAGTATGGTGAAGTACACATACTGAGAAACATCCACAGTTTCAACTTACTGCGTAGTTTGAAGTTCACCCTCACTGCTACTGCAAGCGCTCGTTTCAGTAAAAGCGTTTTAAAAAGGTGTGTTTTGTTAACTACTATTAAAAAAATCATTTTAGCTTGATAGTATAACTAGCGTTTTATTACATCATCAATGCACATGCACAGCGGCGCCCCTCCCTACACGCAGAACACGCGCTGTGCGTAGGGCCCCACGATCCATGGGGGGCCTCACGATCCATGGGGGGCCCCATTTTCCACAAGGGGACGCTAAGGATGCGCATCGCTGCCGTGAGGCGCGTAGAGCACCAAGTCAGCCCAAGGCAGGAGAGAAAGAAAGAGACGAGTAATCTGACACCGCAAGGTTGTAAAC
>JAODLD010000047.1:15585403-15611622 GCA_026781065.1 Mormyrops boulengeri
CGCTAAGAACGTTGTATAAAAGTTGTTAGGAAAGAGTGCACAGGAAGAGGAAAAGATTGTTAGTGGATTTTTTTTTTTTTTACTAATTTTTTTTGTAATGGGGGGGGCGGCCTCTGCTTAGGGCCCCAATTTGGCCAGGGGCGGCCCTGCACATGCAGTTTGATAGCGATGTTTTATCAATTATAACCATATATTTCGCTCCTTGAGAATTGTTTCACTGACATTTTATTAATTATGTATATTTAGGTCCATATAGTTACATGTTTTATTGATTATTGCCATATGTAAAATATGTGTCTGAATGTTTGAAAAAGGCTTGCTTTTAATAACTAATCTAGAAAAGCATTCACATTTCCCTTGATAGTATGCCTGAAATGCTTTATTAGATTATTAATGTATAGTCAGCTGCAGATCGGCAGCAGGCGTTTACAACAATAAAATACATTAACGAATGTTTTGAAAAAGCTGTGATTGGATTACACGTAGTTTAATTAATTTAATTTCTACAATTAGATACATATTGCTAAATCAAAATACGTAATATTATCGATTTATCAAAGTAATAATTGCTAAAACCATGCCAGTTAAGCGTACATATCGCTATGGAGCTAAATATACGGTATTATCAATATAACATATCGCTATGGAGGTGAATATACTACATTGACAACCTAATAAAACATGTCAGTTATACCACCAAGCTAAAAGTTAATGATTTAATAACTAATAAAAACATGTTTTGAAAACATTTGTAAAGATATTTTGTTGGTGTGAACGCTTGCAGCGGCAGTAAGGGTGAACTAGAAACTTGTAACTTGAAACTGCATCATTGGTTAAAGAGCTGAGCGACGGTATGTGGACGGGGGGGTCTGATAATATTACCATGTAAACAAATATTTATATCTTAGAAATTAAAGCAACAGAAACAGATTTCAACAGCACAAATGATTGAGACTGGTTTGGTTAAAATCTGAAACATACTGTATGGGGGGTCAACTTCATGCAGGTTCACTCACACACACACACACACACACACACACACACACACACACATTTGTGTTGACAACAGTCCATTCATTTCTACAAGCAAAACCTTAATCCAGACAACAATGACAAACTTAACCCCCCAGCCAACCTTAACCACAAGTAACCTAACAAAAAATAACACTTTTGATTTTTAGTTTTTTGATTGCAGTCAAAAATTTTTATAAAACTGAGTAACTCTTTGTGGGGACTGAAAAAAATGGTCCCCACAATGTCAAAATAACAGGTAATATAGAGATGCTCAACTAGCCACACATTTTTGGACTTTGGGAGGAAACTACAGCACATGGACACAAGGGCATCATGCAACGTGGGCACAGAGCAGGGGTGGGGCTCAAACCCCTAACCCCGGCCATCTGAGGCAATAGGGTTACCACCTGAGCGACCCTTACTAAACAGGCAATGCATTAATAAGCAATTCAAATTTCTATGAATTAATAATTTCACTTAGGTACTATAACAGTATATATGTAACATAAATATACAGTATGTTCTCATGCGGTTACGTTACCTCGCCGCTTACGGCAACTTCATACTCAAACTCTTTATGCCTGTTGTATTCTGCCGGCGCTGTGTTATTCAGAAGCTGCAGGACAGATGCGTTTTTGTAAAGCTGAAGCGGATGCTCAAAATGCACCATGATCTTCCCACCCTTAACGGAGAGCTTGACTGCAGGGAAATCCAACACACCTGACACAAAAATAAATGTGATGTGTACTTCACAAGCAAGCTTCAGTTCAATTCAAGCTGTTTACGTTACAGGCTAAAACACCAAAAGATCCAAATTAATTATTCTGCAAAAGCATTTCGAACATTCCTGTTGAAGGTGCATTCAACTTCAAACAAATTCACACCTCACTACTAATAACCATGAATCTTGCTAGACAGGTTTGACTTCAAAAAGTTTGGTGAGTCAACATCCGCATTTGACACCCTCCAAAGGAACTTCTAAGTAGCCAATAAGAAATGTTTACTGTGATGCTGTGACTGTCCTTTGATGCCGTGACTTTACTTTCCTACATTGATGCAAATTCCTTACAGCTGTTTTAATTGTCTTGTGATACCTTTGATACTGTGTGCTTAGATCATTATAGGCAAAGAAACTGCTTGTTTTTGGACTTTGCTTCAGGCCTGAAAGTTGCACGCATTTACATTAAGAGCTGATAGTGTTAACATGGCCCCTCTTACCCAGACTGCCCTGGGGGTAACTTCCTTTTACACAAACTAATATATCCCCCCAAAAGTAAAAAATAAAGTAATTATTATATGCATTTATCATACAGTCAAATCACAGAGACACAGACACAAATGTAACATGCATTCATTCATTTGTTCATTCATTCACCAGGCATGTTTGCATCATAAATGGCTGCTGCTAATTATTAGTTTTCAAAATGTTGTTAGTCATCATGTCTTATTGATCCTCTATTCACAGGATTCAAATAAGCTATAAAGCACAAAGGGGCCGTTTTTATTTGGCAGGAGAAATAACTTGTGACACTTACACTTCACCTCTGACGGCATAAACTTATCGAAGCTAAACGTCTTAGACGGCTCAGCGGTGGACTCCTCGGTTCCATTCGTGGCATTTACTTCCAGGTAGTAGCTATTCTCCACTGAGGTGATCAAGGAGGAGACGTCACAGTGATGGTCCCTTGTGTTAATTATGCCAGGGTCGCCATGCCTGCCATTCAAAGAGTATCACGAGATACTGAACCATAAAACACTGACGCTTTACTGACGTTCAGATCATTTTGTGATCTGTCACATGCTAATAAAAATCATTTATGCAGAATGAGAATAAACAGTTCACAGTTTAGATGACAAGTGTAAACTTACTCTATTTCCCTGTGAATTTTCACTTTGAATTGTGTCCCCGGGGACCGCTCCACGTATTTCCAATGTGCGGTGACTATGAAGTTGCGGCAGCTCACGGTCAAATTGAACGGAGGACTAATTGCTGGAAGAAAAAAGGAATGTTTTTGTAAGCCATTTGAATGACAGATGAGTGAACAAAATACAGTCAAAGAGCTGAGATAAAAGTCAGTATTTAGCCTGAGGCTTCTAATTTTTAACTTTCTATAAAGATGAAACCTTGTTTAAATCAGAAATCTTACAATGATGTGTACAAGTAAAGTCAGCACTCCATCAGACAGGCGTAAAGTGTTCACCTCTACTAACTGCCAAAATTGAATAATTTCACAAACTGACTTGTACGTGACACATCTGCTTCAAATTGAAGGGTTCTGCGTTAACCCTTAGAACCCGACAAACACAAAATGTGTTGATTTTCACAACCATCAACCTCAGTTTCGTATCTTTGGTATAACGCGCAGACATGAATCACATCTGTCATGGACCGCTCCAGGGAAGCCCCTGCGACGTCATGCAGGGCTTCCCTGCTATGACCCCCGGGGTTTCCCGAGTAGGGAGTCAAGCAGTGGCCGGAGTGCTCCGTCCCCACCGGCTCCGGGAACCAGTAGAACTGGTTATTGTACATGATTAATTCTGTCCCAAGATTTGTGATCTATATAAGTGGTTGATCATTATAACCATAATCATTATAAACAGTTTCCATTGTATTTTGATGGTTTTTCATGGGTTGCACCAGTTACCATGGAAACTGTGCAAAAGGTTTCAAACATGGAATTAGAAATGAAATTAGATTTTTTTTACTTGCTTCAACACCAATTTTAATATGTATTTTTCTTACTCTGGTCATTTATTCTGACAGGTGTACCAACTGACATTTTTGGACTTTGATGATGAAAACACGTAAACCTTAGATTCCCCGTATCCCTCCAGAAACAGCCCTTGCTCTGCTGATGGTGAAGGACTGCGCTCCCTTTCGTCATTTTCGGCAGCCAATCATACATTCATGTGTCGATGTAACGTGTGTAGCCTAGTCAGTGTCCATGGGAGCATGCAGTTGTCTAGGAAGATTTAATCCATCTTGGCTAATCTGATTCTCTGATGGCTTTGAAGAACCAAAACATCCGGACAGCCGTATCCACGACTAGACAATCCCGGAGGAGTCCTCTGATCTTGGATGTTTTAAAGCACATATGAAGAAATCCCCCAGGACCAATACTGGGGTACATTAACACTTGTCTTGTCTTGTTACTCCTTGTCAAACCCATGTGTGTTTCTCTGGTGTCCCTAACCACCACATCGTTCAGTGGGCTCAGGCTAAACCTGCTGGTTGTGGGTTCAAGGCTGGCTTAATACTACTCACCTGTTTTTATTTGAGTTTGTGTTTTCTAGTGTTTAGTATGAGTTTGTTCCCAAGCCTCAGTTTCTTCCCATGGTTTGCCCTCCTTGTGTTTTTTGCCTTTTTGATTCTGTAATTATGCTACTTTGCTTTAGTTTCCTAGTGTCAGATTGTTTCCTAGTTTGTTTAGATTCTTAGTTCAGTGATTGTCTGTTATTAGTTCCACCTGTTGCCCGTTTTCCCGTGCCAGTACTTGTTAATTGTTCTACCGGTTGATCTGCTGATTGGTTGTTTTGCTTCATGATTCACACCTGCCCTTTGTTAGGCCTGTGTATTTAAGTTCTAAATTGTGTGTTAAATATTGTTCTGTGTTGGAGATTCTGCCTGTTGTATGATCAAAACAAAAATGAAATACCAGTAACAGAACAACCTTCATGCAAATGCTAAGACGACTCATGTCTTTGTTTGTCATCCTTGTCGAATGTAAACAAAAAACAATGGGAATGACTTGCTTGACATATGGAACAATCCCAGTCCATTTCCCAAACTAATTATGCTGTCTGAAATACTTCCGAGTTCATCAGGCGCAAGGCAAATGACTCCATAATACTTACTGGGGTTAGAGTACATCCCCCCTCAAACTAACACTCATGTTGCTGAACAACTGTTAGCTGACAGGATTATAGAAGGAGTAAGACCACCCTGAACTAACCTTAGGACTGACATCCCCAAATAAAACCCACCCATGAAATGCCTCTAGCACAGCTACTGCTCAGCAATGCAGACCAGGCAGCTCTCCCTGGTCCCTGGGGAGCTGCAACCTTCAATGGTCCAGCTCAAAACTGCCAAGCACGTTAAAGGACCTCAGAGAAAATGAACAAGTGAGGCAAGACTTAGTGGAGAAGTTTCAAAGCTGCCAACAAAAGCTGGTGTACAGGGTTGATCAATCCTGTAGATGACACAGGCAGCTGCCTAGGGATGCTGGCAGTGATGTTCGCCTTGGGCACCACATCAGCTATGACTTGGTCACCAACTTGTCTGGATTTCGTCTGGACAGTCTGGTTTTCCAGCCCTCTGTCCGGACTGCCGCTGGGTGTCCGCCTGTGAGTCCCCATCCTTCTTTTTCCCTCCCTGCCTCCCCATCAACAACCGGCAACACTCTCCCTCAGCCCCTGTCGTGAAACACCCGCACATACATATACAACTCCCCCCCCCCCCCCCAACAGCTTTCCATGGGTGTCCTGCTGTTTGAGCTTTAGTCCTTCTGCCGATAGTCACTCAAGCTAGGAGCAGTACTGCTGGTTTGGCACGATGAGAGACACTTGCGTGGCTGAGATCACCTCATACCTAGAATAAAACATGAGACAAGCTCAGAATGAAGCGACGCGCCTGGTTCACAAGAGGGGCCAGCCAGCAGCTCTTCTATCTTCTCGTCGATCTGCTCACATGCCTTGATGCCACCTGCAGCATCATTTTTTCCCTGGACAACGGCACAGACTCAGTCACCTCGCCCTTCAGATTACACGAAAAACATCTGTGTTACAATGAAACAGTCTACAGATAGGACAAAAGATAAAGACTGGTTTACCAGTCTCAGCAGCTTATGACATTCAGTATGAGGCCTTCAGTAACAATGACCAAAAAAAATACACCAGGGATGACTGCAAAGTAAGCAAAGGAATCAAGTCCACCAAGTGCTAAGGATAGTTTTTCTGCCTGAGCAAGTTTTCAAACATTCACTAAGAACAAAAGGGATCCTCCCAGAGCCGACATTCAGCTACCTGGCCAGCTAAAATATGATAATTCAGAGTGTTATTTTATGAACTATACTTTTTTACTATTACAGCTATTTGACCCAACTATAGCTCATTGGACAGCTCAGAACTCTAAATATCTTTTCTCAAGGACAAGTTCATCTCATGAACTGCATTTTTTAAACTACATTTAGTTATTAAAAAAACAATGACTGGAGAAACAGGTCAGTTTTTATGAAAAACATATATGGATTAAACCTTGACCTGTTACTTCATCCCCTTCATGAGATAAACATTTTACATATTTATCAGACGCTTCTCTCCAAAGCGATGTACAAGTGAGGCAAATAGAAACATTGGTCAAGGAGTCAACTAGAGTCAATAAGCAGAGGTAGCCTGAGCTTCCAATGAATGGGCAGGTACAAATATAAGCAGAATCGGAACAAGAGCTACACAACAACTTTTAACAAAGGAAGAACCTAATAAAAGTATTCAAGGACCAGAAGTGCAACATAACAGCTCTCCCAAAAATGTTTCTAAAACCAAACATCAGTGGGGCAGTTTCCTTAGGGTGCATCTGATCAAGTCACCATCTCTCCAACTCCCAAACTGACTCTGCACCTTGCACCTGACATGCCTTCCACATACTCTCATGGCATTTCCTGAACAGACACACGCACACAAACAGGCACACAGTCCCCTCACAGTCCCTGCACACAGACATACACACAGAGTCCCCGCACACAGAGTCCCCGCACACAGACATACACACAGAGTCGAAGTTCTTGTGAAAAAAATAGTTTAGTTGCACAAAACACCAATTTTGAATAAACAGATTTGCTTAACAAAGTGTTTTATTTAAAAACCGTATTTGTTTAAAAAATTTGTAAAGGTAATTATTATTACCTCTTGCTTTTTATAGGACACAACCTAGTGCAGGGTTCTTCAAATCTGGACCTCGATTCCAAATCCAGGCCTTGTTTTCAGTTCTCCCAGGTAGTTAGTTAAATAATTACTGATTCTGATTGGCCACAGGCTTCACACCTGGCTCACTGGTAAAGGAAGGCTGGGAAATCAGCAGGGCTCTGACCTTGAGGACCGTGAGTTGAACAGCCCTGATCTAGAGTGTAACTGCCAGCTTCACAACCAGCAGCTTAAACCCCAGAAATAAGAAGCACTTCAGTGTTGAGTCATGAGATGAATCAAGTGACACTAACACTGGGACACACTCTCAACCCACAACACACACAAGAATGGATCCTGTCCACAAGAAACAATATTCCAGTCATTCTGTTGCAGCTTTAGGTTGATGTTTGACTTCGATCCCAAACATTTTCCTTCACAACTGAAAAGATTTGACGCTCTCCTTTGATGTCTTTCATTATCTCGGTAACAGAACTGCCACTGTATGTTATTTTGTTTATCAGACTACCATCTGTAGTCTCTAGACACTGAACTGTGTCAAAATCCCAGCAGGGTGGCTGTTAGATGCTGAAACGACCATGTGTGACACAAACAATCAAGACACACTTAAAACCGTTTAGATCATGAGGCGTAGCCATTGTAATTCGCAGTGAAAGAGTAAGAAAATCTCAATATTGTATGGTAGGCTGATGAGGGGGGGGGGCAACCTTCCTCGGTAGGTTTCATCACCTGGGGGGACTGAACAATATTTTGTGGGGGGTTCAGACTCGCATGTCTTCCACCTGCCTGGGATCAGTAACAAAAACCTACCGTCCATGCCCAAGTCCATGGCCTTGAAAGAGATCGCAAATACACACTGCAACTTTTTCGAACCTTGTCTAAATCTACCCAGTCGACAGTCAAGCAAACTCCACCGTCTGTCTATGCATCCTATATTTAAATGACATCCATTTTAATTGACAATAGACACTATTATTTTTGAAGCATGTATTTCAGGAAAATGACTGTAAAATTAAATGGTTTCCAGTTAACTAGTACGTCTGTCGAGGAAATGTTGAGAAAGTGAATTCCCGTGTACAGTGATTCACAGCCAAACGCTGCTTCCGAAATTTCCCAGTTCAAGTAGAGCTCGTTTCTGTTTTCATTCCGTACACAACTTCCCTACCTATTAAGCAGAAATATTTATATGATATACTATGTGTATCTCAATTTTTTCTATCTCTTCGGTATATATTAAATAATGTATGAATGTAAAACAGCATTACATTACATGTTAAACTTACATATATATAATCTAACAACGTGTGTTTCGTACATATTTTGTATTGAAATCAGCCCATAGAAATGAGAAACTTTAATCACTCTTTTATGGACATGTTTTATCGGCATTTATGTCTTGGCATATAAACCTTTGGACGTTAGATTATTTGGCCCGTAGACGCCCTAGTTTCATATTAATGGAATACAGGTTGTGAACAGGAGAACTCGGACTGATATTACATTAGAAAATTTACAATGTATCTAAAATGCTCCAAAATTTGAAACATTCATATGAAATAAAATCACAAATCTTACAATTAGTGATAACGAAAAGGTCGCTATATTACAGAGCACCATAAGAGCATATTGTTGGTTACGAGATCAAAATATAATAAACTTATTTTTATAAAGGAAAAGATGTGTATAGACACAATAAATAAAACTGAATAACTTGAATTCCAGTACGTGTTTCTAGAAACTGTACAGAATAATGAAAATATCACGGCAAGATTAACAAAAGTTTTAATGTTTAATTCCATACCCTATAGACAACAATCTAAAACCACGAAATAGATTTACTTACCACGTGAGGTATTATTTCCAGTGAACATAAATAGCATAAATACGGAAGCAATGAAGGACGTTTTGATCGAAAATAGAATCATAGTTAGAGAAGTCTATTTGTTTTTTTAAAAAAAACTGATTTATACCTCTGCTTAATTAAAATAAAGACAAAATCATATTTAAAATATTTTACTTCAGGAAATCGCGTCTGGAAAGGTGTAAACAGGATTTCAGAGAAGTGCGTAAGTTTATAAACGTGAGTTACAAGAAGAGTTCCTCCCTCCCGTCGTCAACTCAGATGATATTTCAAAATAAAGGTCTGACAATTATCCTGGTATATGACGCGTTTTGAAGTAGGCTATATTACTCCAAATGATTTCATATATGAAATGTTAAAACCATGTAACGTTTTAAAGATAAAACTTTCTTCTGGTTGAGATGGCCCTACTGAAATGATAAACAATGAATGTAAGTTAACTTTATGGAAAAAATAAATATCTCAGAAAGGTGAGAATATGCAACTCTAGTGATCAGGGATGTTAAAGATCAAATTCTGCCAAGTTACTTAGTAGATGTGGCTGGTGAACTTCTCTGACCACAAATATAAACTAATAATTATATAGTCTAACAAGACTGGGGTTAGGTGGTACAGCGGTTAGCATTAATACCTCACACCTCTGGGACCTGGGTTTGAGTCTCCACCATAGTGCCGTGTGTGTGCTGTTGGCAGTGTCATCCTGGGGGGGTCCTCTGTATATGCTGGTTTCCCCCCACAGTCCAAAAACATGCTGATGTTAATTTGAGACTGATAGGCACTGCAGCCATTTTGCTGGAAAACATTATGGATGAAAATGTACTGAAAAGTCCAAATAAACTTTTCAAGCAAACTTTTGCCTGTGTAGTAGGCTAACCCTGCTGATGTTTTTCACTTTGCCAGATACACAGCCTTACCACAGCCAGCTGTTGCTAGCTAACCAACAAACAATAAGTTACAGCAGCAAACTCCATGGTCAATAAGAGTTTCCCAGTCCTAACATGTCGGCTTAATGTGAGTACTAAAAATAGCCGTTCCATTTTACATTCATTATGATAATGTTCGGCTTTTCCTTACGCGTGAATGAGCCATTAGGTATTTGGATGTGAGAGTGATGAGTTACTCTCCTCTACCCCATATGCCATCTCTCGTGCACTTGTCCTGCAGCAGTAATCGGGCATGGCGCCTTCATGTGTTTATGTGTTTAGGAGTGGCTTTGGGGGGGGGGATTTTCAGTTTTACACTTTCAGACTCTGCTGGTAACCAATGAAACTGAGGGCGGCTGAATGGACGGAGGGCCCCAAGACGAGGTGCACAAAAAGTAGTCCTCTGCACACAAGCCTGGAAAACCAAGAAGTGGAGCTGAAACACAAAAGCATAACACTCACAAAAAAGCAGGCCCCCGGCACACCGGATGTCCAATTAATAAAGACCATGAACCAGAGAACAACCTATGTGGGAACAGCTGCTTCCCAAACAACAAGGCCTGGATCACCAGCAATCTGAAACTGCTGAACAGGAAGATGGGGGTCTCCAAGGCGAGGAACAGAAACCTGATAGGTATCCGAAAGTGAAGCTAAGGAAGAACAATGAAGCCTACAAGAGGAATCTGGAAAATAAACTTGGAGTGAGAGGTGTATGGACTGGCATGAAGCAGATAACTGGCTACAGAGTCAAAGGGGAAATGACAGTCAGGAAAAGTCAGAAAATGAGGGCAGTCTGGAAAAGGCAAATGAGTAAGGGTCAGGGTCAGTACGATGGCTCCCCTCCACCTCCACCTGTCCGGACCTCACTCCCCCCACCTCCACCTGTCCGGACCTCACTCCCTCCACACCCCCACAGTCACCTCCCCTCAACACCAACTCCAAATCACAACGGCTAAAACGAGAGATAAGACAAACAACGAACAGGGGTGTCAGTAGGGAGAGAACGAGGGGACAGGAATGCAGGGCGTGACAGTACTGTGTATTCAACTCTTTATTATCCCTCTCTGATTTACTGCTTATGCTGTAACTGACATGGCAAATGTTTACGTCACACAAGTTTTATGTATTTTATTTTGTTGTCTCTTGTTTAGGTTATTAGTAATCATTCAGGATTTTGTGCTTTGTGTTCATGGGCTGTGTTAGGGATATGGATCTTCTTTGCTGAATGCTACGCTCTGTTTACTGCCCACATGTTCTGTTCGTATAATTTGTGTGTGCTGTAAGTGATAAATAAAGTCTTAAAAAAAAATATCCTTATTAACTTCAACAAAATCCAAAGCAGGGTGGCCCAAACAGTGACAGATTTTGTGCTGAGCGATCCCAGAGAGTCCTGAACTGCGCACCGTTGGACACAGGGGTCCAGTGGGATTGGGGGCTGCTGACTGAATGGGCTCCAGGAAGAAGTGTAAGAGGGCAGGGAAAAGGGAACAGGAACCAGGAGATATGAACCAGGATATAGTTCTGAAAGATAAAAACATAAGATAAAATTCCAGTTCTGCAGCTCAGCGGCCTCAGAATATCGGCCAGCTACAACCACAAACATGAGGATGAGACACTTGCTGAGCGCAGCCATGACATCTGGGAACAAAAAGCACAGTGTTGCTAATGGCACGAAGGAAACTACAGTCAACACCCAGAGATAAAACAGAGAGATTAAACCTAGCATCACAAACAAAGGTATGTGCTGAAATACTTGAGATATGTCACAATGAGAAACTGTAATGAGAAATATATATATATATATATATATAGTAAGCTAATATATAATATAACAGATATAATAATATATTATAAATAACATTATATATGTATGTGTATATATATATATATCTCGATTTTCTGTGAAGTGGGCTAAATGTACAGCTGTAGGTCAAAGACACATACAATGTGACAAACACTTATTAAAACAGACTGTGATGAAAACAAAATGCCAATACAGTTTGCATGATAATAGTCAGTAGAAAAACAATAGGGGTCCTGCGGCTATGCGGCGCGGACCCCTGACAAATACATTCACAATCATGACATGGAGTGATAAAAGTGTGTTTTTAAAGGTTACTTAAAAATGGCTACTGAATCTGTTGATCTATTGCTTTGAGGTAAGCTGTTCCAAAGTCTAGGAGCCATCACAGAAAATGCTTTATCAGCTCTGGTTTATAGTTTCGACTTTGGGACGGCAGGTAATTTTTGGTCATTTCATGGGGTACTAGCAATTTAGATACATACTCCAGAGCTAGATCATGCGAGGCCTTAAAATTTATCAATACATTTTTTTTAAATCTGAATTGCACTGGAAGCCGGTGAAGTGAAGCCGAAATTAGGGTCATATGCTCACAAACATTTGATCTTGTTGGTCTGGTTGCAGCATTCTGTTGTAACTGGAGACGAGCAATGAAAGGAAGTGTTATCTGTAGCAAATAAGGCATTACAGTAGTCCAGGGACCACATAACTAAAAGCATGTATGACCTGTGCGATATCTACAAAATATTAGGACACTCTAACCTTCGCAATATTCCTCAATTAATAAAAGCAAGACGATTTCAGTTTATTTATATGAAGTCCAACATTTATACTGGAATAGAAAAGCACCCCTGGGTTCCTATACAATGCTTTAATAAGATGTGCCAATGAACTCAAAGGCTGCTTCACATGAACTGTAATCCATTGTCGGGCGATAAGTAAAATCTCTTTTTTTTATCAGTATTAAGATGAAGAAAGTTATAGGACAATCCAGTTTCTCACATAATTAATACAAGCTAGAAGAACATAAATTTGACAGAATATTTGTATCCAAAGACTGGTACAGGTGTAAATGATCAGAATAACAGTGTATTTTTCACAGTGTATGTTATATTGTCGGATGACCTGCCCAAGAGGGAACATATATAGAGAGAACAAAGTGGGAACTAAAATGGAGTCTTGGGGAACCCCGCATGTAAGCATGGAGGGAGGGGGGACTTGCCAACAGCAACTGCAACAGATAGATATGAAGAAAACCAGGCCCGTGCCGTTCCTTATATTCCCACCCACCATTTTAATCTGCTGATCAGGATGACATGACTGATAGTGTCAAATGCAGCACTTAAGTATAGGTGAATTAGCGCAGAGATTTCCAGCATCATCATTCACTAAAATGTTGTTTGTGACCTTGAGGAGCATCGTGTCTGTACTGTGTGTTTTTTTCTAAAACCACATTAAAATTTCTCAAAAATAATGTTGTTCTGAACTATCTTCAATATCTGTATTGTGATGACTTTTTCTAATACTCTAGATTAAAAGGGACAAAAGCGGGATTATATGCCCATAATTATTTGAATCAAACTGGTCAAGGTTTGGTTTCCTGAGCGAAAACTGTACCACAGCAGTTTTAAAGTCTTCAGGAACAACACCAGTAGCCGAAGAACTATTCAGAGTAGATAAAAGAATTGGGGTCACTACATCACTGACTTCCAGTGGGTATGACATCTACAGGACTAGATGGTGATTTACGCTGAAACAATACTTCAATGAACATTTGCTCTTAAATCAGCCTAAATGATCTCAATAGGACCTTTTCTGGCACGTCTGAAGTAGCCAGGAAGAGTGAAAAACCCAGAGGCTGGCGTAGTAAACGAAAACCCCTGACAGGGACTTTATGATGGAAACTGCAGGGAAGCTCGGACTCACGAGAAGTGGTCCTGCCATGACTGGGGAACATATAACGGGGGGCACATATAAATACTGTTAGCAAGGTGTACAAAGGGGCAGGTGTGGCCATAGCAATTAACTCATAATAATGGAGTGGAAATAGTCGGGGTAAACACCAAAAAAAGGGCACAACAGTGACATCTGCTGGCCAAACAGAATCAGGACAGGGTAGTCAGAGACGGACCATGTCACTTTTCACTGTCACATGTCACTGTAAGGCAGAGGACGGACTATAGAAGTCATACGTTTGTTAACTTTATCAGTGAAAAAAGGAAATTTTCCACATGTTACAGAGTCTGAAGCTGCTGATTGTGAAACAGGATTGACAAGGTCATTAATAGTTTTAAACAATAACAGGATTGTGTCTATTAGTACTTATAAGTTGTGAGAAATACTCTGAACAGCTAATTTGTGCGACATTAAAAGATCCTTCAAGATGCGTGCATAGATTAGTAGCTATTTCAGCTGTTATGCATCATCTCCTCAGCACACGGATATCTTCACTAATCCCAGGTCTTCTCAGATGTTTTTCCCCCGACTTAGTTTAAAAAGGGGCAAAAGAATCTAAAGCGGACGGACATAGCTTACTGAATGCATCCTCCCTCTGTGTGATGTCTGCCTTATCCACACCATCAGGCTGGAGCAAGAGGCAGAAGAGGCGGAAAAAAATTTGCGGCAGTGTCTGTATTCACAAATAAAAACAATGACTGATGCTTTCAGTGTCATAGAAGATTTCAACATTAAAGGTTGCCATGATCAGATACACAGATATCATCAATACTTGCAAGTATACCAGATGTACAGTGGCCATCAAATGCTACGATAAGTGTCTCCCCACTCAATCGCCAGGCCTCGGGAATAGTATTGTATTTAAATGTCATTCACATGCCGTTCACTCTGACATGAACAGCCAGTTTTAACACTACTTTTATTACTGCATAACTCCATGTAAATTGTTTCATGGTTTTGATGTCTTGAGTTTTATTCTGTTATTTTACTCTATTATTTCACTGTAAAATAGTAAAATTAGAGGAAAATCCTCCATATTTTTGACAGGTACTTCAGATACAATTGAGAACAGACACGTGAAATTGCTGGACTTGCGGCATGGAAAGGAACAATTTCAGCCATTTTTTGTTTGTTCCCTGGTTGTGTGTCCCATGGAGGAGAAGCACCTTCACAAACATATCACAGCATGAGTGTATTTCACAGAAAAAGCAGGAGGACCTTATACAATGCAGGACCCAAAGAGACCATCACAACACCTGACATCATTTCATCCATCCATCCATCCCAACCTGCTTTTCATCACTGCTGATTTGATACAGTGTTGCAGTGAGCACGTGTAGAGCCTTTCCCAGAACCTCACTGCTTAATGTCTATGAAATGCTCGAACATTGCAGTAAAAAGGATTCACATTTTTTAAATGTTCATGGTTTTTCACAGTCCCTGTTCACTTACTCACATGGCAGGTAGCTTGAACACGGACAGGAGGGCCAAGTCATTAATAATATTATAGCAATGTCCTTTTTCCAAATCTATTACTGTTATTATTTATATTATTATTATTCGTATCCTGATGACCTGCCTACATTTCTCCACATCCATTGCTACATCAGTTGCTGTACATTGTTCTTGCTCTTTTCTTCCACTAGATGGCACTGCCTATACTCTAGTACAAAGAATCCGCTACCAAAGGGTGACCAAATCTAGTCTTGTTATTTTCACATTGAGAATAAAGAAACTTTTTGGCACTGATTCTGTCCCATATCCAGCACTTGAGAGGAAGGCAGGGAGCCGTACTGGTATGCTAAATAGTATTTATATACTTTCACAAGGGATTATGGGAGACGGATAGATACGCTAAATAGTATTTATATACATTCACAAGGGATTATGGGAGATATGCATATATCAGTGGACTGGATCCCTATCTAGTCCATACCGTGGCTTACTGGAATATGATCACTGCATATTTGCACTTAATTAGTAGTTATAGAAAATGGATGGATGGATGGATGCATGGATGCATGGATATGTATTTCAAATTGGGACCAGGGTTGAATATTGGTAGATAATTCTATTTGACTATATTTTATTTTGCGTCAGCTACTGTATTGTTTTATACATATCATAATATTTATTGCAAAGATTAAAAATATGTGTGGTAAATTTTTCTAATGTCATTCAGCCCTAAATGCTGCTTTTAATGTTCTAAGTTAGGCCTGTCCTTTGGTAGCAATGACTTTCATTTTCTATGGAAATAAATGAATAGAGTCTATAATCATTGTTAGAATTGTGTTTTAAAAAATAAAGTCTTTATTCACTGTTACTATCACACAGGATATTAGATGATATTTTGCACTTGAGCTGTCACTTCAGTTTAATTTAATTTTAGTTTCAATTTATGTTATTCAAGCAACTTTTAATGTTTTACGTTACCCTTTTGCAGCAACAAGTAATATCTCATCTTGTACTGAAATAATTTTTTGATCCGTATTCCATGCACGTTTCTCTGTGCGTGAGGTGGGGCTGATGTGGGAATAGGGATAATTAACTGTCATCCTTCGGATTGTGTTAGCTTTCTGTACCTATCTCTTATGTTAGACGGGTCGGTGCCGACCCGTGTCTTAAACCAGCCATAAAATACCCTCAAAACAATTATTTATCATCCAATTTGTTTCTTACCTCTTGGTTACCTTGTTAGGCTTCCTTATCCATGAAAGATTGGTTTTCATATTTTTGATGTGGATTTCTGGACCTTTTGACAGCATGCCTCTCGTTTTCAATAAAAATTAATGGTAAAATAAGCCTCAAGTGAATTAAATAAATAAACTGAATTGGTCTTATCTTGCCTTACATGTCTGGGCATGCCTTGCCTAGTTAATTAATTAATTAATTTATTTATTTCATAATTTTGTTTAAATAGAGGTTCCTGATGCAGTACATAAATTTATGTGGACTTACTGCCTGGTAGCATCGCATGTTTTTGATCTAATACTGTACTTTTGTTCTCCTCAGTCATTAATATGGTGACCACACAGTCCATGTCAGGCGGACACTTTGAGCTATAGGACAGGATTTGTAAACATCATTTCAATTAAAAGGACCTGGATTTAACTTAATCACTGATCAGTTCCTGCTGTGTGCTGATCGGTCAGTCTCCTGTAATCATACACGTGTCACTAATGTCAATTTGACACAGCTAGATGAGTCTTTCAACGATGGAATCAAACCAGTAAAAGCACAAGGACTGAAATATTTAGCCGAGCACAGGAACCTTTCAGTTCTAAAGTAGTTTGTAAAACCTGAAGTAGCTCAATTTGTCCTCGCTGACATGGATTATCTGCTCACTCCAGGCATTAAATAAAGCCAGTAATCGATTTCCGTCTGATCAGTGAACAGGTCGCCTTTCATCGAGCACCGACTACCGGCCCCATGCGGCCCTAGGCTCCGGTGGGGTCCCTTCCTTTGCCCAGGGTTTCGGCTTGGGGATCCGTCTCTCTCTCTCTCTCTCTCTCGGCCTCCCAGTGTGAACCGACGCCGACAATAGACATCCCTCCCCCTTCCTGCCTAATTTGCCGTCGCTCGCCTTGTCATCGTCTCCATTGGCTTTGACGCTGCCATTCTGGGCTTCATTTAGCTGGAGGAGTTAAGTAGGAGCAGATCTGCAACATCTGGCATCACAGCCGGCACGTTTGCGTCCCGATTTCGGCAGAACTCGCCGCAAAACGCCGTGAAGCGCGATCCGCGTCTCTGGGCGGCAGCAGGAGAAGCGGGCGCCCACTTTGTTCTGTGTAAGTTAATTAACGTTACGGGGGGGTTCTTCACAAAGAGCAAAAGGTTGGACTTGGGGGGGGAAAGAGGTAGCAGATGACATTTGAATAGTGCTGCTAAAAAGGTATGTCGTTCCTGTTTGCTTTATAATATACTGTAAAAAGTAGGAGGTACAGCTGTCTGGAAACTCTTTTACTATCTGTTTTATTGGGGGTCCCCCTTTCCGGGAGTGTGTGTGTGTGTGTGTGTGTGTGTGTGTGAGAGAGAGAGAGAGCGGGTATACCTATCCTTATTGGGACACAATGTCCCCAAAACGTGATAATTGTATTCGTGATAAATATCCGAAAACTCTGTTTTATAAAAGTCGGTGACTGCTATGAAAGGACTAAAAATGCAGTAACTCTTGTGTTTTGTTTGGTTACTTGTGGTTAGGGCTGGGTGGGGGTTAAGGTCGTCATACTTAGCATTTTTCCAATTGAAGTTAATGAGCGGTCCCCATAAGGTCAGGTATACCCGACTGTGTGTGTGTGTGTGTTTGTGTGTGTGTGTCCTGCCATTACAATAAGTTTTACGGGGAACAGTGTTTGTTTCTGGTACAGCGAGGTCCGCTGAAGAGGCGTGATACGGGCGCAGGATGGAGGCGCAAGCGGGGGAAAGGGTGATGTGACCGGGGCCCCTAAGCCCTGGGGCCCCTAAGCCCTGGGGCCCGAGGACAGTATTTACCGAGGAGAAGTGAAATAAAAACGAACTTGTTCATTATTTTAAACCTAAGTGGTCATGCATGAGAATAGAAGAGTCATGTACCGGCTTTAAGAATGGTGATTCAGGATAATACACCCGGTATATCGGAGGTTTTGTTTTCTGAGACATGTCGTTTATATTGGTGCAAAGGGCTGCCAAGCTTTGAAGTTAATTGTCGGGAACTATAACGACAAATTTTACAGGATCCTGTAAAATCTTTGTGCTGCACACGAAAAATAAGTGCCACTTTATCTCAGATGCTTGTCGTCTGAATACTTCGCAGTACTATTTCACAGTAAATTAGATTAGCTTCGAGTGCACTGATCTTTGTCACTTTAAAAAGTGGAGCGATACAAATGATTAAATATTTATGTGTAGAATGAAGCTTGTCTTAAATTAATGACTCTTTAAACTCGGATTGAAAAATAAAACAAAACAAACAAAAAAATGTTTACATGATCATGTTGGTGTAAAACTATGTCTGGTAAAATGTGTAGGCTTAACCTTTTCATAACCTGACTTAACCCCAGTATTTGCAGCAATCATCCAGTACGGCAGTGCATTTTCCGCTCAGCCAAACATGGCATATCAGTACCTCACTGACTTTTTAAAACTAATGAAATTAACAATTAATTGGTGGTGGTAACATTTATCTAATGCATGGGATGGCTGGGGTGCCCATGAGGAGAGTTTTGGGAATTGAAGAGGCATTAACCCAGCCATCCAACAACATATCAATACGTTTTTGGAGAACAGAAGAGTTTTGTTAATGGTTATTGTTACGCTTAATTTGCACATAATGTTAAACTGTGTTTGTAGTTTTGAGCAAATACACACCTACTACCCAGATAAAAAGCTTTAAACATTTTCTTTGACTGCATAACACTTAGCTGACTGATGTTCAGCCTCACTAGTCTTACGGTTTTTCACCAGTGGCATGTAAGACCGGAGCATTTGATGATCATCATGTTTCACAGTCATTCTTTTATTGCTGTATCTAGAAGGCAGCATTACTGTGTTATGGATCATCTGTGTGTTGAAGGAGATCTTGCAAGGGCCTCTGTTCAATTCAGTTGTTAAACTAGTGGTTTGTTATTTGGCTAACTGGAATTACTGAGTTGATTTATTTATTATTATTTAAACTTTAAGGAAAGCTTTACAGTTAATACTTATGAAAGTCATGTTAGTCGTGCTTCGGTGAAATCTTTGGTTCTGTCTGGTATGATTGACTATTTGCCAAACAGACGTTTATTATTCATCTCAGCCAATTCTTGCCTTTTTATTTATCTGTTTTTAGGCTAAAAACCATGTTGTACTGAGATGTAATGAGACTTTCCCGTATGAAATGAAATGATGATGATTGGGAGGCTTCAGAGCAGAAAAATGTTTCACGTCTATGATTTGCATAGCAGCATTTCCCAGGTGCTGTAGCTGCCAGCACTGAGAAGGCAGAGGAGCTGAAACCATTGGTGGGGGTCACACTTGCGGAGAAATGGTTTCATCAAGGAATTACTAACAAACAAGAAAATATTAATTCAGGTATCGCCTCAAAGAATTAATCTTAGAATTGCATGGTATATTTTCACGGTTTGCTGGTAGTTCAGAAAAACATTTTGTACAAATATAAAAAGAAATTACATTTGACATAAAAAATCCATATCTTATGCAATGCATCACATCAGGCTATTATGACTCTTTGCAACACTTGCAAACTCCATGACCACCAGTTGACCGTCGGTAAGGAAGAAGACTTCTGGTGGATGCTGTCGTAATATAGGTGATGTTGTCCGCTGGATAGCTATCAAACCTGTCTTTGAAGGTTTACCCATTTAAATACCATTCGGGGGAGTTTTCCTGAAGTTTAAATGAGAAACTGTATGTTGGTGTGGCCACTGGTGTCAGTTCATCTTTTGTAGCTGTTCATGTTTATGCAATTCAAGTGACCGAAATAAAAAAAAAATTGACAATATGTTTTCCCCCCAATATGGCACGTTAACAAACCTTTTTCTGTTGTTTAGGCATCATAGAGTTCATTTTAGTTTTCGTGTTTTCTGATGTCATTTTATTTCTGCAGTTTTTCCGTCTTGATTTCTTTTAATTGTTCCTCCATTTAAAATTCTTCAGATTTAGACTCCTAAGCTTTAAATTGCAGATCATGAAACTGTTAATTAAAATAAATGCAATTGTGTACTTGTTCGAATGAATAGTTATAAATAAATAATGAATGCAAACTAGAAATTGTGTGAATCTGCCAGCCACAAACCTTTTGCCGTTGTCATTTTCCCCTATAAGTTAAAACATTCTCTGTGATCACAGTTCATACGACTCCGCGTCTGCCAAAGGGCCCGTCTGCAGGCGCGACACAGCGACGGTAGAGCGTGTCCCTCCCATCTTTGTTAAAGGCAGACGCGTATTGGGCAGCATATGGCGGTAAAAGGGGCGCAGCTATAGGCGCGGCGTCTCCAGCCTGACGTCATGTCAGAGTGGCTGACAGCCCGCTGCCCTCCCTGGTGCCCGGCCCCGGCACGCACAGCCTGTCATATCCCCACCCTGCGCTCTGAATGTGTCCGGCGCTCTGCGTCTGTCTACATGTGTTTTCCTGCGCTGATGAGAGGAGGGGCTTGTAGTGAAGGAGGCATGTGGTTTTATACTCGCCGCAGGTACGAGCCCCCAGCTTTGGGAGGGAGTCTCGCTGAAGGACCAGGTGTCTGGTGTGTGTCATTCATTCTAATTTGTAAGAGTGGCTTAGTAGCTGAATCGTCTAGATTAAGGACATTTAGAAAAGGTAGAGCTTTGTCTAATAGTGGGTAGAATAAATAACTGCTCAAAGCGATTTTCAGCTATCGGACTCTGCACATCTTCAGAACATGTAACTGAGAATAGGAGTGAATAGAGGTGTTTTTTTTGTTTTTTTTTGCCCCTAGTTTAACTGTGGAGGAGGGACCTTCCCCCACCAGACAGTGGTGGCTAATTTAGGACTTGAGCGATTGAGCTCCTTGAATTGGACAGACAGCTGTAATCGCACCCTTCTTAGTCCTAATCTCTTTATCTGGGCTGCAGCTGCCATATGGCCCCAGTCAGCTGGATCAGATGTTCATAAGCCGCCCCCCGTCTTCGCCACTCAGTCCTCGCAGCCTCCTGCCTTTGGGGGTCACCCGTCTTTATTTTTAGCTGTCTTTGGGATCAGGATGGACATGGGCCGGCGAGCGTTTACAGCGATGGTGGTGTATCATGACGCTGCTGTGTCAGGCCTTTGGGTGGGGGTGCCCCTGTGAGGGGTGCGCTCTGGGGGAGCCTAGCTGCCAGCTTGCCGGAGGTTTATTAGCCACGAGCAGCAGATCTGTTAAGCTATACGATTTCTCAGTACAGCCAATGAATAATGACAGAAAGTGAAGTAGCTGTAATACAGGTCACCTGGAAGCAGCGGCGCCCCTCCCTACACGCAGAACACGGGCTGTGCGTAGGGCCCCACGATCCATGGGGGGCCCCATTTTCCGCAAGGGGACGCATTCTCTGCAAATGCGCAAAGGATGCGCATCGCTGCAGTGAGGCGCGTAGAGCACCAAGTCAGCCCAAGGCAGGAGAGAAAGAAAGAGACGAGTGATCTGACACCGCAAGGCTGTAAACCTGAATGGCATTTTGTGATAGTCATTTTGTAAGGGGGGGAGGGGGGCTCAAAATAAAATTCTGCTTAGGGCCCCAATTTGGCCTGGGGCGGCACTGCCTGGAAGCCATGCATCGCTTACATCTCTTTGCTTCACACAGTAGCTTCTCCAGCGTGATGCCGGCGTGTCGACTTGCTGCACCACTGCAAACTTTCTGATTATTCATTTTGGCCATTTTGAAATAAAATGTATCTCCATATTTAAAATGTATCATATTAATCAAGAATTGCTTGATGGTAATGTACTAGCCAGATAAGTTTTATTGTTTTAAATAATAATAAAGTGCTCTGTATGCTTCCATTGAAAGTGGGGATTGATCAGCTGTGCTGGTTCCCAGCCGCGGGGCGACTCGTTAACGGGCCGTGAATGGACCCTTTTAGCGGCTTCATCGCCTGTCTTTTGCAGGGTATGAAGACAGCATGGAGTTTCCAGACCACAGCAGACATTTACTCCACTGTCTGAGCCAGCAAAGGCGTCAGGGTTTCCTTTGTGACTCTACCGTGCTGGTGGGTAACGCCGAGTTCAGGGCGCACCGCGCCGTGCTGGCCTCCTGCAGCATGTACTTCCATCTCTTCTACAAAGACCATCTGGACAAAAGGGGCACTGTTCACTTGAACAGCGACATTGTCACGGCGCCGGCGTTCGCACTGCTGCTCGAATTCATGTACGAGGGGAAGCTGCGCTTGCGGGCACTGCCAGTGGAGGACGTGCTGGCCGCCGCCAGCTACCTCCACATGTACGACATTGTCAAGGTCTGCAAGAAGCGTCTGAAGTGGAAAGGGACGACTGTCCTGACAGGCGACGCCTCCAGCTGCTCAGATAGAGAGAGCCTCTCAGACGGCAGTGTGGGCTGCCCCGCCACCGGAGACCTGCCCAGCGACGAGGAGATGGACATGAAACCGCAGTCCATGCCCGGGGCTTGCAATGCGTGGATGCATCTCACCTTGGATGGGAGGGGATCCCCCCCTGTTAACGGCAGTGGTGTAAGAGCCCCGAGCTGTGAGGTCAGGACTAAGAAGGCAGGGATAGACGGCACTGACTTCACATGCGAGATGTCTGTCACTTCTTCAAAAGCTTCTACAGATGCAGCAAGTGTGCTCGACTTGTCTGTAAAGTCCTGCATGCGAATTGGGGCTGGTGAGGCCTTGGGCCATAATTCCGACATCTGTGGATTGATGACAACACGCTCTGAGTCAGACCAGGTCCAGGTTAAGGTGGAGGACGACAGCAGTCTGGCCGACAGGGACTGTGTGACGGACAGTGGCTTGAGGGATGCGGCCGCTAACAGCAGTAGCTGTGCAGATGAGCAGCTAGTAAGTTACGGGGTAAGACAGCCAGCCAGGCAGGAATCCCTGCAATACGGGGACAAGGCTGACCTAGATGGTGCCATCCTCAGTCTCAGCAATGAGCCAACGCAGACGGAGCTCGCCAGCTTTGGCAGGTCGCTGGTGCCCTATGTCGCCAGCATGCTCTGCGATCCCCAGAGCCAGATCTTCATATGCCCCCTGTGCAACAAAGTGTTCCCCAGCCCCTCGCTCCTGCAAGTCCATCTCAGCACCCATTTCCGTGAGCAGGAGAGCCCCCGGGCCAAGCCTGATGGTCACGTCAGCGTGCCGACCTGCTCCGTCTGCGCCAAGACTTTCTCCTGTATGTACACGCTGAAGCGGCACGAGCGCACGCACTCCGGAGAGAAGCCTTACACCTGCGGCACGTGTGGCAAGAGCTTCCAGTACTCGCACAACCTGAGCCGGCATGCCGTGGTGCACACGCGCGAGAAGCCGCATGCCTGCAAGTGGTGCGAGCGCCGCTTCACGCAGTCCGGTGACCTCTACCGACACATCCGCAAGTTCCACTGCGAGCTGGTGAGCTCAGTGTCGCTCAGGAGCGAGGCGCTGCGCTCGCCAGGTGTCAGAGAGTGGCCACTTGAAGACGCCTCCCCGGAGTTGCGGAAATGACCAATCGGACACTTCGGGTTTGATTCAGGAGTGACATTTATTTCAGCGTGTGACGAGAAGAATCAGGGCTGTCCAAACATAATTTTACAATTTTACATAATTGCTGCAGTTAATATCTCAGGCATTGAGTGAGGCTACTTACCATTTAAATAATGAATTCAGTAAAGCAGTGCAGAGCTGAGGGAGGGAACACCAGGTACCTGTGCTATAAGATTATCATTTTTCTTGTACTCCTACAACAGACTTGCTGAACTGCACTTTAGAGGGAAATGCACACTACTGCTAACTTATTCCTTTACACTTTATTAATAACAGGTGTGATGTAACCCCCTTCTTGAGTAAGAAACAAATGGCGTGTCAGTGAAAGTGAAATGTGACTAATTTTTTTTTTACAATCCCTCTATTCCTATTACTGTGTGCAGGTTATCTAATGACACTGGATTCGGCTGCGGATATAAAGTTTAACAACAAAAACCTTGTTTAGAAACACTAATGGAGAGCTGTGAACATTCAAACGCCCATGTAGGGTATGTAGCTGTGTGTATGATGTGTGCTACAAAAGTGTTATTTATTAAAAGTATTTATTAAAAGTATTATTTATTCCCTTTTTTATTTTTTATTTTTGAAATAGAACTTTTACTCATGAATGTCAGACTTATGCAATTTATAGTATATAAATACTCTCTATATCCTTACAGTAATAATGCTTTTTATTAATTTATTTTTCTTTCACTATTCTAATGGACATTTAACAGCAGCTTGAGATTCTGAAATAATTTCAGCCATGCTGAGTCTGATGACTTTCAGGGATACCTTTCATTTTTGATTAGTTTTTTGTCACTTGTTCAAATTTCTTCCTGTATCTTATATTTGTACCATTGTGTTAAACTTTAAAAGGTAACGCATTAGATGATCTGAAGCTACTAGTCACTGACCAATAAGTCAGAAGTTTAGCATCTTTTTCTTTGGATTTTCTGTTGATTTATTTTTCTAATTGTGACAGTATATTTTATTCATTCATACACTAGTGTTGACTATTTCAGTTTGAGTTTTTGTCTGTTTGAGGTTTACAGCAGGACGTCTTAAAAGTGGTTTTAAAGTGAGTTTCATTTAATCCTTATATTGTTATAAAATTCAACAGGGAAAAATTAAATTATTCCCACAAATATGTTTGGCACTTGCTACATTTCTGTAAAATTGAGCTCTCTCTGAAATTCTTGTCCCTTATTTACTGGAAATGCTATTTAATGGCTAGTGGCCTCCTGACTCTACAAATTTGTAGGTGCATAATATATTCTAAAAATATGAAGGAAATGTCATCTGAAAATATTGTATTCATTGTATTCCACATAAGTGAGGCTTAGGAAACCCTTCATGAATGTTGTGTAATAATGGGTAATATCTGATAGGGATAATACAGACGCCAGGCTCCCGTGTGGCACAAAGCGACAAAGGGCCGCTCAGCTTTTGCTGCTAACGCATGTCACAGTTTGGGGGTTTCATCCATTCAATTCCGATAAAGGTACTTTAAAAAGACCAGAGCATGGCCTTTCTACGATGGAACTACATCTGTTACAGATCTGTTGCACAGTAGCAACGTTCTCTTGTTTGCACTCTGATGCGCTTCTAATTTGTATTCAAATATACAGTATAATGAGGAAGCTTTGGTTGATAATTTCTAATGATAATAATGGTTATGATGGTCATGGTCATTTTAAATGTATAAGTAGTAAGAAAAGCCCTCTCATGCATGTCTGTTCCTTTGACATGAAAATTTGCGTTCCCATCTAAGGTATTTCGGTAAAAGCAGGAAATTAACCAGAATAGATATGTAGAATATGTAATGTATCATTAAACATCCCTTAAGAAACCGGGATTATATTGATCTTTATTGAGTCGGACAGTTTTCGTTGTCCTGTGAATTTAGAAATTTTAGCTTTGACAATCATATTTATTCATTTTTTTCCTCCCTTTGATATGTTTTTGTTTCCAGTTGTGTGTGAACACAAAGCTTGATGATTTAGTTCTATTACACAATGACAGCTTTTAGCGTACGTTAGTAAAACATTTTTGAGTGTTGTAAGGAACTTGTATCAATGCAGAATTTGAAAACTGTCATGACCCGATCGTGCCGATCCTCTTGTGTGCCACACCCCCTCATCCACCCCGTGTGGAATCCCCGTGTTACCAGCTGTTTCGAGTCATGTTGATTGCTGTTGTCTGTTTAAGCCCGCGTTAGAGTATGTCTCCCCAGTCCGGTCATTGACGTCAGTTCTTTGTGCTACTCCCTGTTCCTGCTTGTGTTCTCCCCGAATAAATCCCTTGTTTCCCCGACTCCCTGGACTCCTGCTCCTCTTTCCCCGCTCCATCCCTTCGACCCCGTGACAGAAAACTATCAAATTGAATAAATATATTCTCAATCCTTAACACTCCATATGAAGTTTACATATTTAATTGCAGTCATTATTATTTTCACCTGAGGCCTTCTTATTATGATAATAATCATTATGATTATGATAGATGAAGAAATACACACTGCAACGGTGAAATGGAGTTTTTGTGGAGTATCTCTTGAGCACATCCCATGATGGCAGCACCCAGGGATGTGATAATCGG
>JAODLD010000047.1:15623566-15638878 GCA_026781065.1 Mormyrops boulengeri
CCCCCCCCCCCCCCCCCCCCCCCCCCCCCCCCCCCCCCCCCCCCCCCCCCCCCCCCCCCCCCCCCCCCCGGGAGCCGGTCCCAGACAGCACAGGGTGCAGGTCAGGGGAAGACTTTGGACAAGATGCCAGATTATCACACTCACACTTCATGGGCAATTTAGGAACACCCATCTTCATAGCTTTGGACTGCAGGTGGAGAACCCAGATGTGACCTCCACAGCTTGAGGAGAACATACCCTCCACAGATACAGAGTGCGAGGGGGTTCAAACCCACAGCCCTGGAGGTGTGAGGTAGCAGTCCTCCTCCATGCTGCATCAGTTGAGAAGAATTTCCATAATTTAATTCACAGAATAATTCACACATAACCAAACACAAATGTATAAACCAGTGAACTAACTGAACTGTAGCCATGACGCCATAATGATCACCTTAATGGTCACTTTAAATGTCACCTCAGAATGCCCACAGCTGTCCCTGGGGATGGTGAGTTACTTCCTGATCTACACAAACATCAGTGTGTACTTTATTTATGAATGTCAACAAACTCAATTATATCTTTGATTACTCCAGTAATTTTTTAAGTCTTAAATGTCAGGGTCAGTATTAATATGAGCCTTAAAGAATCGTCACGGCCCTGCTCTGCTTAAGTGGAAATGGAAGAACTATCTATGGTTGGGTGGTGTTGCATAACATTATTAAATATAAATATAGATTTTGGATGCAGCCCTTTGTTCTGCTGCTAAGCCCTGGCAGTGACACTGTGCCCAGAGATTAAGGAAGGGTACCTTCCCACTGTTACAGGCAGAAGTCCAGGTCCCTCAAGGCCAGAGATAGGGTACCTTCTCACTGTTACAGGCAGAAGCCCAGGTCACTCAAGGCCAGAGATAGGGTACCTTCTCACTGTTACAGGCAGAAGCCCAGGTCCCTCAAGGCCAGAGATAGGGTACCTTCTCACTGTTACAGGCAGAAGCCCAGGTCACTCAAGGCCAGAGATAGGGTACCTTCTCACTGTTACAGGCAGAAGCCCAGGTCCCTCAAGGCCAGAGATGCAGAAAGCCCACTGCATCCTGTACCTTCAGAGACACTGCTCCGGTATGAAATGCTATACTGCCGTAAATAACAATGACATAATCGTGTGACTAAATTAAAATCCATAAAATGTTACTGCTATTTATGCTGTGTCATTACTGACATTGAAGACACGGTTTGATATCTGTTTGCACTTTCTCCTGACCTCCGGACCTCTGCGGCAGGTATGTTCTGATTAACGTTCCCACCTTGCATATCTATAGGCCAGTCTTTGCAGACTGAGCCATTTCTCAATGCCCTAGCCTGCAGCCTGTTAGCGCAGATGGTGTCAGTAAGAAATACAGACTCTGACAGCTACTACACCGTGGTTACGACGGATTGCTGACACCTGTAACCTGCGGCCAGCCAGAGGCGCAGACACACGGCCCTCCTGAGATTCTGCCGTACATTAGTCAGTGTTTAGCTGGGAGACCATGTGGGTTTGCCTCGTGTCTGTTGGTATGAGTTGGCTGTGCTCGCATCTGTCACACCATCTGGGCCCAGAGCTGATATACCTGCACTTTTATAAACCCAAAACATGCAAACAAAAGCAGGAGAAAGCACTGGGTGCCATTTTACATCACAAATTACAGCAGGCACTCAGCTGGAGACTCTCAGGGTATTTGAGAAATTTTGAAATGGCTAAGCTGACGCATTTTGACACAAAATATTATAGTTTTACGCTGACAATCAGATGATTTAAACATCAGTTCCTTTGGCTGCCTAAGACTTTTGCACAGTGCTATGTGGTACACCATCAAATATTGCCTCTGGTTCTCGATCGGTTTGCTACATTTGCTAAATAATTCCTGCACTTGTCTCTTGGGGCTATTGTGTGACATCAGCTGGCTGTGACCAGCTCCACCATTGCATGCTCTCAGACCACTGAAGCAGATTCACTCCATTTTAAAATCCTTTGTTTTTTATTGCCTCATTCTTCTCAGGAGCCTGAAAACTGCAGAAAATTGACCACTCATCTATTCTTCTTATTTTATTATATTTTTAGACCAAAGGGTGATGAGCAGAAGTATGATACTTTTATCATTTGTATTTTTGGAAGCATTTTGGATCCTTTGGGAACCTTTTGGGTCAGGATCAGAAAATACAACCAGTGGATTCTCCTGGTAAGTAAATC
Organism: Mormyrops boulengeri; assembly: GCA_026781065.1. Lineage (NCBI taxonomy): Eukaryota > Metazoa > Chordata > Actinopteri > Osteoglossiformes > Mormyridae > Mormyrops > Mormyrops boulengeri. Next base: position 15,625,772 of record JAODLD010000047.1, read on the forward strand.
AAAGTGAAAATAGTATTTTTCTGGAGAGCTAATAGGAAAGCCGGCCTGGATACTATTCATTACACCACAACAAACTGCAGTAATCTAGGTACTCCATTTTGATGATCACTTTTTACAAGATGATTATGATAGTATCAATGCATTTTTAAGTATTTACCAGGCAAAGAGAAAGCCTGTTTGGAAAGAACACTGCAGATTTGCCAAACAGGAGCCCAGAGAAAATGGAGAAAGAGAGAAATGAGTTACAGTCTAGTTAAACTGTGAATTTTAAATAGTTGCAGAAACCACATTTCAGGTAAAACCTCTGACACTAAAATCTATTTTCTGCACATTGGGTTGTACCCGTCAGTACTCATCAGTACTCGTCAGTACCCATCAGTACCCATCAGTACCCATGAAGTAGCTCTCAGTTTCAAAAAGGTTGGTGACTCCTGCTCTAGAGTGAAGGGACTCTTGCCTGTTGCCTGTCCTGACCATTATGTCTCTGTGAGTTGATGTATATGCTGGTGTTCTTCAGACTGGTCTATGTAACTCCAGAGTGTTATTCTAATATCACTGGGCACTGGACTCCGAATTCTGGATACAGAATGCAGAATACAAAGGGAATGACGCTGCTAAGAATGTTTCTTGGGAATCTCTGCCCACCTGCTGTGTTTTCCCACCTGGTATGTATAGAATTACATGCCCCCCCCATCCAGGCTATCAGCTCCAAAAGCCTGTGCTCCAAGCTGTTCCCTTCCAGTATCTCTTTCCCATGAATACGACTTCTTTTTGTCTGCCCCCTTTTGTTTTTCTGTACCTCCCCCCTACCGAAAACTGGAAAGGTCTGTAATAAAGTCTGGCTCTTCTCTCCCAGCTTCCCAGATTCCATTCTGGAGCTGAGTCTTCCTGCCCAAACGTTATGTTTATTATGTTTAGATTGGTGCCGATGTTGTATCAGACATACCCCCCCCCGTGGGGTTCCACAGAGAAGCCATATCTGAACACCTGCAACAACATAACAATTAAAGGATTGTCTGACTTCCTGTTAACCACAGCAGCATGATTATAAAATATAAAAACATTTTTTATATAAACTACACCATTAAGAATTGAAGGTCAAATTGGAAACCTACATTTTAAAGACAACCAGAATTAAGGTATGAAATGTGATTGTTAAGCCTTTTTGCTGAACACACAATTGAAAACTATAGAAGTCAAGGCAAGACAAGACACAATAAATAAGATAAGATCTTTTCAGAATTTACTAGATTTTTGCTTTCACATAAATTCTATAATTATATAATAATATATAACATATTTCATTTCACAAATTTAAATCCAAAACCAAATTTAGAGAATTAAGGGTTTATGAACTGTACTATACAAACATCAAGAAACATGAAATATATAAGTATTCAAGCATCGTTGATTATTAACCTTCACAGTTAAAACATAATCAATCAATTATACAGGGGCTGAGTCACAGAAAGGTGTATTGCATGCAAGTGACATTTTTATATCAGCCGGGCAAGGGCACTATACTCTTAACAAATGACACAACTCATTTACCTATTCTGATTAATATTGATTTTCATAATGAAGGAATAAATATGTATTTTTATATTGTCATGTTTCATAGTAGTTATATTAAATAATGTAATAACACTAATCACCAGTATAGCACTCATACCTTGTAAAATGCTATTAACTCACACATGGATACTATATTTTTCTGTGCACTTTATGTGGTCTTACAGAAGTAGACAATTTTGATTATTTTTATTGCATGTTAACCGGGTGAAACAACCAGGCGTAAGGTCAGAGGAATTTCACAGAATGTTATTATAATTACACACTTTTTCTCTATATCACTCACAAAGCTCTCTATAGGATATCTACGCTTGTCGTTGAGTATTTAGTCAAGCGTCAGCTCTGGTACAACTTAATTGCCAATAAGCAGATGGCTTGCTGCAATTAAGAAAATAATTCAGGCCAAGCACAGTTGCGTGCATCTTCACAAGTATTAATATCTTCAAGAGAAAAGACTGCCCTTGTGCAGGATACAACTGCGCTGTTAACTTGAAATTCAGTATTCTGTGGATATTCATTCTACAAGCGTTAGTACGTCTCGGTCGATAATTTTGTTTCTTGTTAAAATGTGAAATGTTTATAAAACAAGTATAATGTTATAGCAGTGCATCACTGCAGAAGAGTTCTTTAAATTGCTATATCACCATTATACAGCTACAATGCTCAAACAAATCCATGAATGCGGAAGCATGATTTTTATTATTTTACAAAGATAATGAATTGATGATTATGATGGTAATTATGCTATTTACATAATAACTGTCTTGTATGAATTATTTATTAGTGGCAATTACTGTTTTGAACATTTTGAATGCAGTCGAAATTGATTTTAATAATGTAGTTTGTTTTGCAAAAAATTGGCTATCTACTCTTTCATGAAGAATATTTTCGTAGATGAATCTGTTAAATCACGATATCACAACAGTTTTAAATAGTTACCAAATTACTCACTAATTCTCTACAAGTCTTGCACTGTAATATTTGACAAAGATAAACTTTTGCAAAATTAGCAAAACAAAAGTATATTGTTTTAATTTGGCTTCTGCACAGAGTATTAAACCTAAGAGATACTGTCCTCTCTTTGGACTTTTCATCATTTCGATAATAGCTTAAACTCTCTGTATGACAGCATAATATAAACCACTGCTTAATTTTTCTTTGGATTAGATTATTTTTGTAGATTTTTTGTGTATCGTGTCCTTTAAAATCTCCCCCAAAGTCCCCTATAATTAATATGGTACACTGTGACACCCGATGCCGATCTCTGATTGGCTCGAGTGCTTCTCGTTTAAGCTGCAAGCCTCAAGGCATCAAGTTTGATTGTGAAGCCTGTGAGCTTCTATGCATTTTGTTAGAAATGGCCAGGTTTGGTGCACAGGGAATCCTGGGAAGTCCCACTGTCACTCAGTTGTTGAAGCACCTGTCTAGAAACAGGAGATCTGGGTTCACAGCAGTGCCAGTCCTCCTCTTTTGGGGGGCAGTATGTTTGGGTGATGGGTTCAAATTCCATGGCTAGCAGAGTGAGGCTACAAATGGACAGATGTAGTGAAGCCCTCGCTACATGCTCATTTATTGATATACCACAACATACCTTTCTATTCGTTTGTGTACTGTTCAGAATATTTTGAATAACTTTTGTCGCGTTATAATTTAATGTAGTTTTCAAGTTCTGTGGTTACCTTCCCTGGAATCAAGGTTTAGCCAATTCCACGCGTGCTGGAGCTGCCATGCAACTCATTTCTGCAGCTATTGAAAGCCAATTTGACGAAGACTGGCCAGTGACTTAGAGATTCAAAAAGCGGTCATTCTGTTCTCTTGCTAAGACACTCAATCGCCTGATCTTAGCTGAAAACAATATATATATATATTAACCCAGCCAAAATTTAAAAACTGTGAAGTTATGTCACACAAGTAGAAAAAAAACAGGGAATTAGTTATATAAATCATATATGAAATACTTAACATTAATTGAATTCCTAGCCATGTTAGAGAGAGACCGGCTCTCTTTGGACAGAATTTGGTGGAAATAAAAACAGCTACTCCCATTACTCAGTGACAAAAATGTCACTTATGAACATGTTCCATGGTGGTGGGAACAAAAATCTCAAGCTGTGAGATCCTCCCCCAACAACAGCCGCTAGGATGAACAACACAGACGATGTGCTGCTTCACACACTCCCGGCAAAGTCACTCACAGAGACTCGCTGAACAGAAAATAGAACATGCAACAGTAAGAATAATATTCTTGAAAGTGGAAGCCGATAGTGGAGAAAACTCAATAGTGAGTAGAAAATCGCTATCAAACGTTAATTCTGTCACAAGTGATAGATTCTAACAAAGTGAAACCCGATAAACCTCTGTTCACTGCCTTGGCTTTGATTCTGAATATCTGGCTGCTCACTTGCAATTTTATATATGAATTTAGTAATATTGTGCAGGAGTTCCTAACCTGGGGTGTACAAGGGGGAAATGTAGTATTACCTACAATTAAGTAAGAAATGTCGGAGTAATTGTATTAGTACGGTACTTATGAAATCCCTGTGACCAAGCGGAACCACATTTATTTCCCTATCATGATTCTAAGAAAGAGTCTGTTACGAAAGACCTACATTAGCACCTGTCTTCGCCAGCCGAAAGAAATCTGAAGAGGATTGGCACTTTTATGTAAAAGGAGAAAATCCAAAGTAGCGTATAGCACTCGTTTATACAGCCAATTATAAATATACTGTCAGCGTCAGTGCCCGTCCAACCCTGCCCTCTGTGTCTCCTCCTCGTTTGGCCAGCAGGTGTCGCTGGCCGTCCTGTTCTCCTCCTTTTTTTGCCCTTCAGCCCCAGTGTGCCCAAGTCCCTAGTGTGTTTTCCCTGTTCCTCAGACTGCCGCAGTGGTCAGTGGGCTGAGTGTGCGGCTCAGATACTGTTCACTTGAGTCATGGGTTTCAGGCCAACTTGAGATCAGACTCACCTGTATTTTGGATTTTTGTTCTCTAGTGTTTTTTTCATGTTTTCTTATTCTAGAGTTTCCCCAGGTTTATTGTGATTATCTCTGTGTTCTTGTTTCTAGTATTCCCTGGTGGTGTTTCCCCTAGTGCTAGCTGTAGATTTTTTTAGGTCTGTGTATTCTTAGAGTTATTTTGTCCACCTGTTCCTCCTTGCTCTTGGTTCTCCCTTGATTGGTTCATTGATTAAGTTACACCTGTCCCTTCTTCTTCCCTGGATGTCTGTGCTTTCCCTCCCTCTGTGCTTTAGTTTGCTATTGTAATGTCATGGTGCAATGTTGCCACGTGCCTTGGTCCTTGTACCCTGTTCCTGGTTCTGCTCTCTGTGTTGCCCTGCTGTTTCCCTTATGTTTTTTGTTGCTTGCATTCGTATTAAGCACTCTTATATTGTTCTGACCCCTCGTGGTCCTTTATTTTGTGTGATTCCCAGTGTTCAGTACTTCCCTTAAATAAAACCTTTTTGTTTTGGAACCACAAGTGGATGGTCACATCTTTTCCCACCTCCACTATGCCCCGAGTCCATAACATATACTGTACAGTCATGTGCCGCATAACAACATTTCGGTCAATAACGAATCACACATACCACGATGCTCTCATATGATTATAACGGAGCTGAACATTTTCTATGAATCACTCACGTGTTTGTGGCGATGCTGGTGTAAACAAACCTACTTCGTTGCCAATCATGTAAAAGTATAGAACAATTACGTACAGTACATAATACTTGAACATGATGCTAAACAACGATATTACTGACTTATCTATTTACTATACTATTTATCGTTATTTAGGCTATTCCATATAGGATCAGGCCATAGGTCTAGGTTAATTTATGGAGGATCAGGCCATAGGTCTAGGCTAATTTATGTAGGATCAGGCCATAGGTCTAGGCTAATTTATGTAGGCTGTGTATTTATCACATAATTTCTGCTTTTACTGTATTTTATAGTTATTGTAGGTTTTATTTGCTATGATTTGATTGGTTATTTTTTCAATCTTGGAACGCTCAAACATTTTTTTCCCATATAAATTAATTGTAATTGCTTCTTCGCTTTATGCCATTTCAGCTTGCGAAATGTTTACTTTTGTACAGAACACTCTTATTTCAGATAGCAGTGGAAACCTATATAACAAAGGTTAAGAACCCTTGGCCTACAGGATTTTGGTGTTATGCAAGGCATTTACAGCACTCACTGGGCTCACCTTGTGTCCATCCATCCATCCATCCATCCATCCATCCACTAATCATCCATATTGCTCATCCAGTAACCTTACCTGTACCTACAGTAATTGGTGAATATTCTTTCCACATGTAGCCCACATTCCATACTCACAGGCTCAATGCTTTTTACTTTATCTTCTGTGATGTCAGCATCACCATTAGTCATATCTCAACTTATACATCTTCCTCCGCACCTTCCCTCACCCTCCCTTCAGCCGGCACAGATGGGCTGGGACTAGGGCCACCATCACAGCCCTAGATTAGCTGTCCGCTGCCTGCTGCCCGCTATCCTTCAGATTGCCATGTGTCATTTTGGGTCCCCCCCAAATCGAGAAGCGGGGTCTGTATTTCTGCACCACCCTTATGGACCAATCAGCCCTGACAGTCTCTGACTGACTCATTTTAAACTGGCACGAGAGGTAAAGCATAAATACTGCAAAACTTTTCTTCTGGAGCATATATTCCTCTTTCATGCCCTAGTCCTGTTGAACAGCATGGATCAGCAATTTGGTTCAGTTATCAATCTCTGTATGAGTCAAGGCAATAAAGTTCAGAAACTCTTTGAAGTGGACGGTATTCATTACAGTAACCCCTTCATATTCGCTTGGGTTACGTTCCAAATATCCCCACAAATGTGAAAATTCCTGAATAATATTTGGGTTCCCCTAACTTCAACCCGTCACAGTTTGCTAGCCTGAACGAACGTAAAATGTCATTTTTCATGTCCCACCTGTCTGATCCCTGCATTTCCGCTCGTGGGTGTCTCTCAGCTAGTCGCGCCTGCGGTTTGTTAGTCTTACCTCTCATTCCTGCCCTCCTGTTAATCGCTCACAGCTCTCTTGTGTCAGCTCTGTTAGTCATGTATATTGTTCTCCTTGTTCAGCCATTGTATACTGTCCTCATTTGTAAAGCCAGTATGTGTCGCTTAATAAAGTCCACTACGAAGGGATTTTGCATTACAGCCTGCTATTGGCTCGTGCCTTGTGTCCATGTCATGACATTATTACTTATTACTAAGCTGTACTATACTGTACACTTTGCATGTCAAATTGCCTAGACCTTTTTATATAGTATACAAACCATCTAAGTTGTGGCTCTATATTTACAAAGTCACTACTCTGTGCGCTGGGAGCACTATGCTTTGTACCCCGTATAAAAATTGCAAAATTACTGACACAAGTTTAAAAGTTCTTGCAAGACACCTGAGATTCCATTGCAATAAAGACAGCTAAGATGTGACTGAGCCAGGTTGCCGAGATAAAGATGCGTGGCGTACCCAAGCCAAGACTTTTAATATTAAAGATATAGTATGCACGTACACTAACAAATATTATGTATCACTAATATTCCTATATTATAAGATTTTATGTGATCCTCATCATTTTCACTATTGTTTCTGGCTCATGCGTCATCCGAGTTTCTGCGATCTTTTGGCAAGCTCTAAAAGAATTCCCACTTAGCCGCAGGCTAATAACTGAAACCGCTAATGTGAAGTCTGAGAATGTGACTGTATTATGAGTGATACTACCAATTTCTATATTTTACATATTAATCCTGTGCAGTTAGGCCTACATTCCCTGTCAGCAAGTTCATTGCAGGATAAATGTGCTTTTGTATTCCAAAATGAGCCTTTCAGGTAGCATGAGAACATGTTCCGGAAGTTTCTGAAACAGCATCCGGAGACTGACATTTGGATTGAGGTAAACCGAGGTGAATAACTGAAATGATTGGATGCGGGTTGTCGTTGAGGAGGGAATGCATCGCAAGGTCTCATCCCAGGCCAGTGGGCACACCACTGTCAACATCATGGCGCTCAGCAGTTTCCGGCACATTCCCGCTTGGCCATCAGCTTTCCCAGCTGCCCTATCCGTTACTGTCTGATTAGTTCTGCTAAGCAGACCCTCCCCTGCCAGCTTGGCATGCCATCTGCTCCCAACAAGATGGCTGCCACCCAGCAGCCCGCCCAGCCCTCCTACCTGGGGCACGGCGCGTGCGCTAACTCCAGAGCGCTAACTCCAGAGCGCTAACACAGGTGCACTCCACTGGCACTGGCCACTCTTTCATTACTATTGCTTTGACAGGAGCACGGATGTTTGTGATTCCACTTTTATCTGAGGTCTGATTGTACACCAGCCTCCCGCTGTTTTGCTTTGAAGCAATTTGTTGTGCCCAGACTTTGCTTTCGACATTAATCTCCCTCTGGCATATTCCTACATCTGTTCACTGGTTACCCTGGCAGTTCGGGTGGGAGCACTGGAGTGAGTGAGTGCCCGCTTGAGTCCCTAAAACCCTCAATGTGAATAAACCTTTTGGCCTGAGCTTTTAATTATCCACGTTTGCTGGTTTGTGTTCCCCTTTGTCCGCATCATTTCTATGCAGGCTAAGTAGAAAGCTGGGCTTGAGCTGTGTCCCAGTAGATGTGATGTTACCTCAGCTGGGCTTGAGCTGTGTCCCAGTAGATGTGATGCTACCTCAGCTGGGCTTTAGCTGTGTCCCAGTAGATGTGATGTTTCCTCAGCTGGGCTTGAGCTGTGTGCCAGTAGATGTGATGCTACCTCAGCTGGGCTTGAGCTGTGTGCCAGTAGATGTGATGTTACCTCAGCTGGGCTTGAGAATCACTCTTTCGATGTTTCAGTCATTCAAGTCATAAGCCATATTTCTCAATCATGTCATTCAAATAGGCACCTAGAATGAATATAACTATCGTTATATATTTCCTTCTTTTAAATTGAAATGAGCTAGCTTTCATTAAAATGATATCACATTATGAAATATGTTAATAAAACAATACATTTTTAGGTCTGATTGAATGAATAGTAAAAAGTTACATAAGGAATTGGTGAGTCTTAAAAATTGCACATTTTAAAGCTAAAAAAATGTATGATCTTCTTCTGAATGATGTAAACATTATGGAAAGTCACTGCACTTTGAGTTAGCACTGTATCATACATTCGCAATGTGCCTTTGTTTGTATCTGTGTAGGGTTGGCTCAGGACTAAGAGGGAACACCTGTCGTAATCTGGTGTCGTTAAATAGGAATTTTTTACACAATTTTTATAGTTTATAGTCAAGGCATAATAATATGTTTTTGGTAAATATTGCTCTATATGCCATATTATAATTAACTAGGTGCATTACAGATTTTCCAATAAAAAGTATATTTTAAATACGTCCAGTAAGAAGCGATTACGGAGTTTCTGCAGGAATCGGGGAGGACAAGTTCTGCAAAATAAGTTAATATTGCAAAAGTCAGACTTTCAGTTTTTGTTTAACTTTGTCTACTTTAGGTCCATCAGACCTTCAAGCTAAAAAACAAAAAGTCCCCACGAAATACCCATGAGTTGTGGCTTGTGTCACGACTTAAGGCACATCATCACTACACCATCATCCTGTGCGAGGCTCAGCCTCCTGAATTCCCCTTCCCATGCTTCACAAAAGGTCACGGGCTTGAGGCAGGTCAGAACCCGCAAATAAGCGGTGCTCCAAGCACACTCCAAGCAGCGCTTACAGCATGGGCATCTGTGCCAGGCGACCGCGCCCCTGACTCGCTCGCTGTGGGGGACCCGCCGCAAACATCCACGCCCACGGCAGTAGCCAGTGACCTCTCTGACCTGCAGAAAGACGAGATCTTCGCTGCTTCATTATAGAGTCAACAGCTCAACACAGCTGGACGCCCTTCCTGTCCTTATAGTCTCCTCACTCTACCTCGTACCTCGGCTCACAGCTACAGATGGGATGCGGCTCTGCTTGGGTCCCTGGCCGCTCTGGCGGACTGAGCCACATTACCCTGCAGATGACTGCAATCATTTAAGGATCCTTTATTGACATCTTTAATGCCTACTGGATGTTTTCTTCTTGACATCTTAGGCATTTATCTCTAATAAACTAAAATTCAAGAAAGTGTTTAGATCCATGAGTAAGAATAGGGTGTATTGACTTATCAACACATAAAATTTAAATCATAAGAAAATGAGATATGGAACGCTGCTTGATAAGTTACACGGGGCAGGCAAGCAGGCGAAGTTAGTCGAGGAATCAGGGAAAGAGGGATTTATTAGGGATAAACATGATCAGGAACACAAAGAACACTAAGAACATAACGACGTCAATGACAAGACTGGGGAAAGACTAACTGGGAAGCACTTAAATACACAGACTCAATTAAACAAGACTAGGCACAGCTGGTAACACGGGGATTCCACACGTGGTTAACGAGGGGGCGTGGCACACAAGAGGAGCGGCACGATCGGGATGTGACAATAACTTGAATTATATCATTGATAATTATCTACATTGATTGATATTGTGATAAAATATTTTGCCATGTCGCCCTGCCCTAAAAAGAATAATTTGAGCTATATTTGCATGATATGTGTCATTGGCATCACAAATTTCGCAGCAGTATCCACATTTCTCGATGGTAGCTCAGTCGTCAGTGCTGTTGTCTCAGACCTCCAGAGTTAAGAGTTGGAATCCCACCTATGCTTTGTGGGTGTGTGGGTTTGCAGACATTACCATTAGGGTATCAAAGTGTGCTAAAACCTGAAGCTTCTTTGCTTTTGGGGACATTTTCCAGGTCCCCATGTGGATAACCTCAGTTTTTTAAAAATCTGTAAATGCAATCAAAAAAATAAAAACGCCAAGAGTCTTGTTTTTAGGCTACTTAAGATCACGGTAAGGCTGTGCAGGAGTTAATGGGTCGTGATTCGGATTATTTTTCTCATAGAAATTAAGGGAAGGTCCCCATTTAAATAGGTACACAACAGGCGTGCTGTGGAGACTGATACACACTCACTGTTTAACCTAATGGTGGTAACACCACTGGGGGATGAACTATCCGAGCCATGTGGATGCAAGGCATGTTTATATAAACAGTACAGTTCAAGGTGCTTTACAAAGGCAGAAGAGCACATTTAAATAAAAGACATTAAAATCACATTTAAAAGACAAAATATAACAATAATAATAATAAAAAATTAAAAAGAAACCTAAAAGCCAAACAAACAGTTAACTGAAAAGGAGTTTTATTGTAGTGAAAGTGTATATGACTAAAGTGATTTAATTCATTGAAAAACCACAGCAGAGAGTCGTGTTTTAAGCGCTGATTTAAATGAGCCGACAGTTTTAGCAGATTTCAGGTCTTCAGAAAGCTTGTTCCACAGGTGGGGAGCATAGATACTGAACTTTATCACCTCAGGGGTCTGAAGGCTTCATAATGCTGAAGTAAACCACAAATGTATTTAGGCCCGAGACCATTTACTGCTTTGCACACAAGTAATAATATTTTACATTCAATGCTGTGATGCACTGGAAGCGAGTGCAGCGATTTAAGGACTAGTGTGATATGCTCTGCTTTCTTGATATTAGTGAGGACTCTGGTGGCATCATTCTGGGTGGAGAGGGTCTAATGGATTTTCTGCTACTGGAGAACTTGCCATGGAGTACGATTCAGGAGTATTTAGTGTAGGGTAGCCAGCTTAATCCAGATCTGGGACTCAAAGTGCTAGCACAGTCAAAAGGAATGGATCCTAAATAATGTGGCATGTCCCAGAATAAGAAAATAATTAGGCTGAGGGTGGACACTTGCAGATTCTCAGTAAGCTAGCTGTAGTGGAAGGTGTCCCTCAGTGGTATTCACCTTTTCATATAGCGGGACGGGTATACGCTAGCACCAGTTTAATATAGCCAGAAAGCTAATTAAACCAAAGACAAACCAAATTGCTACATACCTTTAACCCTTTGAGCCCTGTCCAATTTTGAGCGTTTTTTCCTGCCCCTTGGATTAGGCTTATTACATGCTATGTACATGAGTTAGCCACATGTGCTTAATGGTTTTGTTTTCTGGCCTACTCAGAGGTTTTCATCGGGGACCTTCCTATGGCTTAGTATCGTGTAGGAATACATGGTTAGCGCCCGGCCAAAATTAATATCTTTGATTTTGATTTGAAGTTATCTGATAGACAGGAATGCATGCTTTTATATTTTATATTGCTTTTAATTACTTTATAAAGAAATTGAAATAGAACCCCAAACATACACATATGACCCCCCCACAAACACACAAAAACAAACAAATCCTAATATAAGTAGTACTTTTAGGGGCTGGTGTAAGCAGATAATGTGACCTGAGCATGTTGACATCCACAGGGAACTTCACCACTTTGTTTGGAGGATGAAATTTGTAGAAAACACATTTCTCCTAACCAAACCCTTACCAAGCCAAACCCTAACCAAGCCTAAGCCTAACCAAGCCTAAGCCTAACCCTAACAAGCCAAACACTAACCCTAAGTCATGAGAAGCCATCGTTCCATTTAGTAACATATATACACAGGGAACTTACTTTATACAGTTAAGATGAACTTATACAAGCATGTAGAGTGGCTTGACCCCTACCTCACTCCTCCCCGAAATATTCACACCCCCCTGTGTCTAAAGATATGAAACATAGGTGCTTTATGAAAGCAAAAAAATCTAATTTCCTTCTCACTTGATATTTTCTTGACAAAAGAGCCCCGTCTTAGTGAGACACATAATTACGTTCTGACAAAGCAGGAGGTTATGTGCAGTTTAGTGTTCCCCCTGGGCGGCATTCACCTGTCGGATCCCCCGACCCCAAGCCCTTCAGAGTTGCAAACAACTCCTGATGGCAGCAGGCTGTCCACCCAGCAGCCTGATCTCCGCTTTCCCCAAGACGCTACTAAGCTGCTTGGGTCCTGATAGGCTGAGCCTCCAGTGAGTGACTTGTATACAAGATTGTATTGGAACAATAGCTATACAAAACACTCTTAGAACCGAACACCTGAAAATGTAATCAATTAACAAAAAAGACGATACACTCTAGGCAAAAAAAATCTGCTGAACCAAAAACTGCCTGGTCAAAGTCCAGATTTAAGCCCTATAGAGCAGGTTCTTCAAATCTGGACCTCGATTCCAAATCCAGGCCTTGTTTTTCAGTTCTCCCAGGTAGTTAGTTTAATAATTACTGATTCTGATTGGGCAGAGGCTTCACACCTGGCTCACAGGTAAAGGATGGCTGGAAAATCAGCAGGGCTCAGACCTTGTGGACCGTGACTAGAGGAGCCCAGAATGTCTGGTCTCACATTAAACACAAACTAAACAATAAATGTTTTTCAACTACTCACCAACTGCTTGAAGCCCTTAACACTCTGGAGTTGACAGAAATTTAGGTTTTTGAAAAGTATATTTTTAAAGTTGATTTTAACAAAAAATAGAATGATAACATTCTAAGTGGTCTCAGATTATTGGTGCTGAGTTTGTGCTGAATAAAAGCACATGTAACACTTTGGGATAAA
>JAODLD010000047.1:15650714-15668196 GCA_026781065.1 Mormyrops boulengeri
GGCGGGGGGGGTATAAAGCCCACGGCCACAAGGGGGGAGTGAGGGGTGCGAGGGTGTGGCGAAGCCCCCGAGGTTAGTGTCACGCCACCGTTGAGGCGGGGGGGGTATAAAGCCCACGGCCACAAGGGGGGAGTGAGGGGTGCGAGGGTGTGGCGAAGCCCCCGAGGTTAGTGTCACGCCACCGTTGAGGCGGGGGGGGTATAAAGCCCACGGCCACAAGGGGGGAGTGAGGGGTGCGAGGGTGTGGCGAAGCCCCCGAGGTTAGCGTCACGCTACTGTTGGGGGGGGGGTTTGGGGCATAAAGTTCTCTTTCCCCTTCAGCCCCCTGCATTGATTTAGCCATCCCTGTTTTCTAGTTGCTTACAGTCACTTGTTTTTCTCCATTGTCTTTTTATAGGCCATTGGTTTTGCCCCAAAAATAGCTCTACGATCAGCATGCAATCTCTAACTTCTAAATGGGGACCACATTTGCATTTTTGATTTTTTTAATTACTAAGTGCTTATTGGAAAAACCGCTTGGTGGATAATATTGGATGGTTTGAATTTACTTTCCACCCTTCTGGATAAAAAAAAAATCCTTCAACATCTAATGTCTCAACCTGGAGGGGGTGTGATGGATTTTCTGACAATAAAACCACGAGCTTCCCCGAGCATGGTGTTTAATAACAGAAGGCGCACCCCCGCCACAGGACCTTTGGTGTAGGGCCAGGCTCACACAGATCCGTGACGTGATAGGATCGGGGTTTTGTCTGAGCTACAGTCCACACTAGGACCCGCCCAGCCACATGTCAGCCGTTGTGTCCTGACAGGCTTGGCCTTAGTCCCACTAAGTATCCCTGAGTGTCGCTGGCATTCGCTCAAATGCCCTGGGAAATGGAGATGCCTTTTATTTTTCTGCCTGATGGCAGAGGGGGTATTTTAATAAGGAGTACACCCCCAAGCGTCCCAGGCCCGTTCCAGCATGCTAACCACAGGACACCTAACAAAGAGCAGCTTTATTCAAAAGCTATAGTGGTAGTACAGCTCTATATACATTACACAGTTGGCAAAGTGTGCATGAAAAAAAGAAACCGTGAGAGCGCAGGAAAGCAAAACTCAAAAGGTTGATAGAAGAACACAATAAAATTTGACCACAAGCCATGGAAAGGGACATGACAACTCACGCATTGTGACTATACACACACTGGTCACTTTTTTAGGGACACCAAACTAGTACCGGGATTACGAGTACCATTAAGCAGATTGCGAGTACCATTAAGCAGATTGCGAGTACCATTAAGCACATTGCGAGTACCATTAAGCACATTGTGAGTATGGTAATACTTAGAACAGGAACACTGTCTCCAGCACAGAAACAGAGAAAAGCAAAAGCTGGTGTTGCATGTTGCAGATAAGCTGGAGGGGCATCCTTACCATGGGGGCCGCGGGACACTCTGAAACACTGAGGACATCAGGACGCTTAATCGGCATTAATCTCTAAAGAAACAGAGCTGAGAGGCCAAAGACAAATGGAGTGCTGGTCTGGGAAGCTCCTGACCCAGACTGTGAGGTACTGCTCAGGGTTCACCTCTGCTCCCTCCGCAGGCTGGGAAAGCTCAGGCTGGACATGATGCGGTGATCAGTAGTGTGATTTACCTGAAAGCTTAGAGACCTGTTTGCTTGGAACCAAATCCAAACACTTAGTTAATTTGCCAGTTTCAATAATAAAGGCATTGTCTCTTTAAAAATGAGATAAATAATTAACAATAATTGACAATTCACATATAATGAGGGGATAACCCTGGGTGACTGCTATCTTTCCAGAAAGAGCAGGTTTCCTTATCTATGACATTCACAGACTACGTCAAGAGGTTTCCACTTCCACTAAAGGTACTACAATAAAGTTAATTTAAGTACTGTGAACATTGTTGCTATAATAGACCTAAGAATATGTGTAGGAACGTCATAGTACTTAGATTATACTAAGGGACGGGTTAAAACAACATCAATCGCCCTGGCTGTTTAAGCACTTGTCGTTTCCGTTCTGATTTGAGGGAGGAGCGATGAAGATGCTGCTCTTTGTTAAGCGCGTATTTAGCGGCACCTAGTGCTGGTTAAAATCATTGCAGCTTTTGACACCGTATGATTTGTGTCTGATTTCCCTACTCGGGTTTAGTGCTTTCAGTGTTTTGCAAACAGTTAGAGGGAAAAAGTAGTAAAAAAAATTTAAATGGTGAGCAGTAATGTTGGCACCATATATGTGTTCAACAGTATTCGGAATTTTAAAAATTATTTAAAATTCATTAAAATGGTTTACCCATTACAAACTTATCAGACTTAACCACACAAGCAGGGTCATGTCGGTGCTGCAAATGTCTTTGCATAGTAGTAGCGTTAGCCGCTGTTTACGGCATTATTTCCCTACAATGCTTACAGATGGTTGGTGTTTTGTCTGTCACCATTTCGTCGTTTATATTTTCCGCCACGTTCCCAAAATGCTGCCACACAAAAGGTTTAAAAGTGTCTGGGGCATCTACTACATCTACTACGGTAATTTGGTCAGACGCCGACATGCTTACAGCAGCTGATATCTCGTCATGACGCCGTATCTCGTCATGTTGTAATATCGCGAGATCTCGTTACACGAGATCTTGTTGCACCCCTACTGAGCACCATTACCCTTCAGGTTGGATGTGGTAGCAAGAGTGACTCTACACCAGGGGAAGGCAGTCTGATCCAGAATGGGCTGTTGTTTGAGCTGGTTTTCACTGCAACTCCCTAATTAGGTTACTAATTAGTGGACTGATTTGCTGAAGAGTCCTCACACCTGGGTATGAGCAGCTCACCTATAAGTTATGCCAAAATCCTGCACACACACTGGCCCTATGCGGATATGATTGCCCACCCCTGTTCTACACAGTAAACCTAACAGGGAGTGTCAATCACATCAGCTTCTAAGATGCACTTTCAAAGAACGCAGCCTACAATGTCTACATACACCGCATCCTAAAAATGATGGAACCCCTGTATTTGACACAGCCATGAAGTGCTTTATCCAGTACACTGAACCAGACAAAAGGGCACTTTGCAGGACTGCCAATTGCAGCAAGGGGGCAGAGGATCATGCAATCAAGACACCTCATGGCACATGGAACTGGAACAGACCGACAAACACACAATTTAGGAATCCTGGGAGGCACTTTGTGACCCAGGAATGCACTCTGTCCCAGGAAGGTGTTTAACATCCTGGGAATGCACAGTGAATTGGAGAGTTGCTCTTTGACCCAGAAAGGCGTTCTGTGACCCAGGGTGGCACTCTGTGACCTGGGGAGGTGCTCCGTGTGCTGGGGAAATGCACTGTGACCCGGCAAGCCGCTCTGTGACCTGGGGAGGTGCCCTGTGACCTGGGAATGTAAAGTGATCTGGAGAGGGGCTATGTGTCCCAGGAAGGTGCTCTGTGATCCAGGAATGCGCTGCTACTGGAGGAAGCGCTGTGACCTGGGGAGGTGCTCTGTAACCCGGGAAGGCGCTCTGTGACCCAGGGAGGTGCTCTGTAACCCGGGAAGGCGCTCTTTGACCCGAGATTGCATTGTGACCCAGGGAGGTGCTCTGTGACCTGGGGAGGTGCTCTGTAACCCGGGAAGGCGCTCTGTGACCCAGGGAGGTGCTCTGTGACCCAGGCAGGTGCTCTGTGACCTGAGGAGGTGCTCTGTAACCCGGGAAGGCGCTCTTTGACCCGAGATTGCATTGTGACCCATGGAGGTGCTCTGTAACCTGAGGAGGTGCTCTGTGACCTGAGGAGGTGCTCTGTGACCCAGGGAGGTGCTCTGTGACCTGAGGAGGTGCTCTGTGACCTGAGGAGGTACATTTATTTTTTCTTCAATAATTATCTCATGTATTACCAGATCGAAAGTAGGACAAAATGACATGTTTTGTGTTTTGATCTTTATTTTTCTTCCAGATACACTGAACATCTGCACATTAATACATTCATTATCAAACATATCAACTACACAGTACCTACACACATAAAGGGAACCTCATTGAAATGTCACAAAATGTAAACAACATTTAAGGTCTGAACCATGTAAACCCATATATACACATTTTAAAGAAATTTTAAAGGACAGTTTTACAAAAAATAATACTTTCACCATTCATTTCATGCTTGTTACACAGTTACTGTAGAACAGACAATAATTCAGAACTAATTGAAGGTGTCATCCTGCATACGTGAGGGGTTACCACATCATTAGCAGTACTGGATATGGGTGGAGTCTAACCGGTTTATGATGCATAGTTATCTTGGGTACAGAATTCAGTATCCTTTTGGGCTTTTGCTTTCTGTCTTCAGTCACAAGTATATGTTAGGGATAGAAACTCGGTCATCACTTCATTATTACTTTTCTTAATCTAATTTTATAATCGAATGTACTTCTACACATCTGGTGACGTACACTGAAGCACATCTAACATAGACTGTAGGTTGCTATTCATTGCTTTTCACCCCCAAAACACCAGTACACACGCCTGAAAAGACTTCTGAGGTTTTACGTCTCTATGATGAAACTCATTACAGCCCTCAGTTTAATATTTTATAGCACCAAAAAACACCTCACAATGATTTCTTATACTGAGTTTTATACATATAAAAATTACGTTTACTCTTAAAGGCACTTATCTACTGATGAAAACAGTAGTTTTGGTACGGCAGGTTGGTGAATTTATCTGCCCAAGACACTGCCCCTTAGCAGGTCCCGTCAGCCTTCTGTGAAGTGAAACGTAAACTCGAGGTTTTTACTGGCTAGGGAAATACTTTGTGATTTATAATGGCAGCAGACATGGGGAGCCCTCTGTCCCTTCAGGAGCCCGACATGGCACATCTGAGTAAAATCGAGGTATTCATCAATGTCCCCCTGTGATGTCGCCGAGCTGCCAGAGACAGACGCTGTAGCACAAGGCTGGGTGTCACTACAGGCATTTCCACACAAAAACACTGTGGGAGGGACAGGAGACATGGTAATTTAATAGGAAGCACATCTTAAGACCGCAATAACTTCATAATAAAAGTTCCCGTACCTGCAGTCGTCGCCCCCAGCACTTATCACGTATTTGTCATCATAGGAGAAACGGATATTTGTCACATGGGCTGAGTGGCCAACATACCGCTTGTGTTTGGCCTGCAAAGAACAGGAAATGCAGGCAGAAATATAAATCCAGCACGTGGCAAAGATGGGCATGAGTATGGCACAGGGCGAACCAACTGAAGGCACCTACAAACTTCTCAGTGCATGGAAAGTCAAACAGTTTGACGAGGCCGAAGTCGTCTCCGGTGACCACGTTGAGGCCGGAGCAAGAGACGCAGGCGCAGATCACATCGGCCTTTTCCGCACTGTGGGGCCATATTCCCAGCACGTCATCTCCTAGGGTGCTGCAGAGTCCAGACAAGACAAAAGGCTTTCGGGCACAACAGGAGTTTTGTTTTTTACCTACAATAAGACTGAGGGGAGCATTAAAACTGTATAAAACATGGCAAGAGGACAAACTAAATGGGATGTGCCATGAGGAACAGTCACACACAGCCCTCATTCCTAAACACAGCCAAACTGGCCAAGCAGAGCTCTGCTCGCTCCAGACTGATAGCTGTATAAGGATCTGGCTCATTTACCTGGTCCAGGTGGCCCACGTGATTTTGTCTGTTACCGACTGCTCTGAAACCACTTTCCCTGTGGGAACCTCATGTACCTGACGCTTGTAGCACCCTGTGGAGACCTACGGGGACAGGCACGGTGGCAGCAGTCACAAACAGTATAATGTGACTCTCAAAGCCCAGGAAACCCAGGAAAACTCTGTCACTGTTTCATGGAGGTCCGATTGTGTTCATGCTTCAACACTTTATCATCTGTGGTGTGCTGTGCTTGTATTATATCAGGATTTCAAGTATTTACAAGTGGTTTATAGGCTGACCATGAGGAAACTGTTATTACTGTGCACCTGCATGATGCTAAGGGTGTTTTCACACTTGGTCCGTTTCATCCTTTAAAGCGAACTCAGATCGATTAGTCAGCATTATTTGCGTATATGTGAACACGCCAGACGAGCTCGAGAGGTAGTCTCAGTCCGGTCCACTTTGAGTCCGCGTCACGGTTCGTTTAATTTGTGCATTATGAACACAAAGCGGTCCTGGCTCGCTTCGACAGTTTACCCTTTAGCTTTGCCGTAGGCAGATCACGTGGTACAGTCCCGGGAAACAAGCAAAAATAGTGGCTGCAAGTATTGGACGCGGAATAGTTTGGTCAGAGGAGGAGAATACGGCGCATCTTGACATTTGGAACAAAGAAAACATAAAACGTCAACTATCTACAACACACAGGAATGCAAAGGTGTTCCTGCAGTTTGCAGCTGAAATGAAGGCTAGAGGATTCCAAAGGACCGCACTGCAGGAGAATCGGCGGACATCAAAGACACATGTCCCGTGTTTGAAGTGAAAACTACCCAGAATCCAAAGCAGTAACGGTCTGAGAGCTCCATGAGAACTTGAAGTATGAACAGAAAAAGGACTGAGGCCCCATCTGAGCTGGAGTAAATCAGAAAGAGAACGGAGTCCCCTTTCAAATGAACTCGCATTGTGAACACAAAGAACTGAGTTCCCTTTCTGTTGGTCCACTTTTGGGACCACTTCTAGAGGTCTGAGTTTGGTTCCTTTAAAGAGGACGATATGTGAAAACACCCTAAGTGACCCTGTGGGGATGTGCCAGATTCCTGCCATCGCATTACTACATATATGTGTTTGTCAATCTATATTTTGGGACAAACACACATCAGGATATATGTGACTGCCATCTTGGTGGATTGTGCTTATCAAGTGTCACTCTCACAACAGACCTGGAGGTATCTGGCGTCGGCAGAGAAGTCCATCTGGATGACGAAGCTGGGGATGTCCCTGCAGTAGCCGATGCGGCTGAGCGAGGGGCCAAGCGTCAAGTCGTAAAAATCCACCGTGTTCTCCAGCGAGCCCACCGCCAGCAGCTTGCTGTCCGGACTGAACCTGCGAGCGACATGAGAGCTTAGCAGCCCACCTGGTGCCCTCCCTGGGGAGACTGGCGGTCTGCCTGCTCACTGGACGTCCTGGATGCAGGCGCTGCGGTCACGCTTCTTGCCCCACACAGTGAGCGAGCTGACCGTGAGGACAATGAACTCGCCATTGCTCATGCCGACAGACACCATCTCGCCATCTGGGCTGTAGCTCACACACTTGGCTGGGTGGCCAAGGCTGACTTTATTCAGCAGTTTCTGTGAGAATAACAACAACAGAGGTGAAACAGTCCAATGTGGTGTTTAATCCGCAGCCCTATGGCAGTGGGGGACCAGCACCAGCGATCCCTCACCTGTGAAATTCCCATCTCTGCTCCTTTTGACAGGTCTGGGGCGGGTGTCTATATAGCCCGGGAAACCCTTCTAAAGCCTAGTTCATGCTTCACTTTTCCATGTGTGCTCACAGTCCACACATGGTCGTGCACAAGGACTCTTGTCAGACGGTCGGCACATGCCTAACAACAGTGATACTCCACCAGACCAGCAGATGGCAGATGTATTGCACAAACACAAATACAAGCAGTTTTGTGAAACAGGCCAACTTTTACATAGTTGTTACCTGGCTTAGGTACTATTATGGTAATATGGCATATCATGGCATTTTGAAAACCTTGCAACAAAATTAGCCTGCACGCCCCTGCCTAGCACACCAAATTCATTCAGTAGGTCACCTTGGTCTGGAGAAAACGGTGCATCGATTCAGTCAACATTGGTGGAAGCCACAGTTCCGATCACAAGCATAGCAGGTGGTGAGACAGTGTCTGACCTATCAGGAAAACAATGCAGGTCCAGGAATGCCAGCTTCAGTCGCGCCCACTCTGCTTGGCCGCTTTTCTCCATCTCCGAGTGGGCTACATCACTCTACCGAAAAGTCACCAAAAAGCGGAATGACCATTGAGTGGTAATTCCACTGCCCTCCTCATCCACAGTCATTGGGAGAAGTGGAGAACATGAACAGAGAGATCAAAAACAGGCTGTCCAAATATCGTCAGGAAGGAGTGCCATAGCCTGAGGTACTGCCAATCGTTCTCTGCAGCATCAGAGTGACAACCAACAAGAAGACTGGTTTGAGCCCTTTTGGGATTATCACAGGGTGTCCGATGCATCTCCCCGACAGCATAGATCTGAGAAAGCAGACATTCTCCTTGCTAGTGATTGCCTAGTTGATTATTGCATTAAGCTCACCAATGCCCTTCAGTCTGTCTTTCAACAGGTTTCCGACACGTGGGAAGAGCTGACCAGAAAGAACCGATTGGGGCTAAGTGGGAGGGCCCATATCAGGTACAGTTAACAACAAACACAGCAGTTAAAGTGTGCGGTAAAAGCAGATGGATTCATGCTAGCCACTGCAAAAGAATAGATTACGTGTGCCTGAAACCTGACGCATTAAGGTGATGTGCTAGTAACCTCTCCCTTAGTAGCCTACGCTGCTGGGCGACAAAGTCACAGACTGTAACCAGCCAGAAGATCAAAGACACTACTGATCGTTGAAAGACAAGCACACACACATGCACATACTGTGGACTGTCAAGAATTTCATTCGCTTTTTTTGTTAGACTGTTCACGTAAACATGGTTGCCAAATCTGATGACGACTGATTCATTTCGATTGATATTATGATTTGGTTTTTTGCTACATTTTGCAAGTCCCTCAAATGGTTTTTAGGACCTAGTGTAGATCATTTTAAAGTTATATCATGATCAGTCATGTACTTATTTTAATCAGTTATTCATGATGATTCAATGTGTTTTGTTTTCCATAGAATCATAGGGGGGACTGAAGGGTTTCCCTAGTTAATTTTTGGCTATTTAATTATTTTCATTTAGTTTACTCATTTATAGCTTTTATATTTCTTAATGTTATATTTCTTTCTGTCCTTGCTACTTGATCATTATGTTCTTTGCCTATCTCATTCAATGCACTCTCACCAAGGCTCTAGGCGTCTGTACGAAGACCATAGATAAATGGCCTGCTTCCCTCAGAGGGGGAAGAGACAGACGCAGACAGACACTGAATGGCCGTGTGAACATCTTTCTGTAACATCTTCATTCAGTCTTAATAAACTGCTTAAGCTAAAGGAACCCGCCTTATCGTTCGACTCTAAAGGAACCTGAGGTTTCACTGAAGAAATCGATCAGTGAGGACGATAAGCACACACAGAAAAGTGAAGCAAAATGTGTCTTAAATGACGCCAAGCCAATTTTTGCAGTATTCAGAATTTACAACCTTTCAGTACAGGGTCTCAGAGATGATGCAGTACTATCTGCACCCATGGGCCAACTGAAGATGTGCTAACCTGTTAGCATAGACATTTCAGAACCACTCACCTTGTCAGCCAGATCCCAGATGCGGATGGTCCCGTCATCGCTGGCTGAGATGAAAATGTCTTTGGATGGGTGGGCAGCAAGACCCCATATCCTTCCCTCCGTGTGTCCATTGGTCATGAGGTTACAGGCTGCGTTCTTCTCTCCAATTTCCATGATCTCTCCATCCTTTGTTCCTACTAGTATCTTGCCCTTGTTCAGGCAAAAAGTGAAAAGAAAAGAAATGTAAACAAAACGTACCAAAACGCCTAGGAAAGACACGTCAAACTCATCCATCCATTCACCCAGTACAGGGTCATGGGGGCATGGATGACTTAGGCTAAAATTTAGTAAGAAATTTACTGCCTCGAGCAGAGGAATTTAGTGCCTCAAGCAGAGGAATTCAGTGCCTCAAGCAGAGGAATTCACTGCCTCAAGCAGAGGAATTCACTGCCTCAAGCAGAGGAATTTAGTGCCTCAAGCAGAGGAATTCACTGCCTCAAGCAGAGGATATGTATCTTGGGGTCTTGTTCACGAGTGAGAGAAGAAGCGGATCAGTGCATGTGGACATTGTACCAGTTAAAGAGAGACCTGAACCGAAAGGTAAAGCGATCAATTTCCCGGTCGATCTACATTCCTACACTCACCTTGGTGGAAATGAGTTTCATTCACAGGTTGTCTGGGCTCAGCCTCAGAAATAGAGTGAGAAGCTCAGACATCCTGGAGGAGGTCAAAGTAAAACCGCTGCTCCTTCTTATCAAAAGGAGCCAGCTGAGATGGTTCAGGCATCTATCTAGGATGCCTCTCCAGGGAGGTGCTTCAGGCATGTCCAACTGGACGGAGATCCTGGGGCAGACCCAGGACACACTGGAGAGATTCTATCTCTCGGCCGTCCTGGGACCGCCTTGGCATTCCCCCGGAGAAACTGGAGGAGGCGGATGGTGAGAGGCAGGTCTGGGCATCTCTGCTTAGACTGCTGCCCCCATGAAGCAGCAGAAAATGGATGTATGGATGGATGTATGTTCCGTACCACCCTACGTGTTGTTTTCATTATTTTGTGGTGTTCAGACTATGTCTATGATTGGTTCCCAGCTACCAAATTCTGGTGTGAACAGGAATCACAGCTCGCCATTGCGGTTCCTCACCTTCCCCCGGCACACAGATCTCACGTTCTCCACCGGCTGGCCCGTCTCCAGCTGGAAGGCTCTGCAGCGCTTCAGCTCCTGGTCCCAGAGCTTCACCGCTCCACCTTCCTTAGTGCTACAATGTCCGCCACACACACACAGACTCTCAGCGTGATTACAGGGGAGCCTGGTCACCTGAGACCAGAGGCAATCCTTAACCTTAACCAGTATCAATTACATCACAACAAACTCTTGGTCCATCTATTTTCCATGATAATTGAAGCCTGGCTCAGGAAAATGAAGACCAGCGGTAATTTGGATGGGATTCCAGTCTAACCCTGGGCACACAATAACACTATGAGTTATTTAGAAACACAAATATTCCTAAACTCGAATGTAAGAAGAGAGCAGGAAATATAGAGAAAACCCAAAGAATTGGTGGAAAAACATAAATCCTACAGAGAGTGGCTGGCATACAAAACAATCTCACAGGCCTGTAGGTAACCATAGCTCTACCCACTATAGCAAAACACTGCACAAAAACAGGCGATTTGTCTTCTTAGTTATTGTTGAATAAGTAGCATGGCCTGTGCCAGTCTCCTCCCAAAGCACTGTGGGTACTCACGGCCTCTCCTTGCCCCCGGTGACGATGAGCCCGTCCCTCAGTGTGGTGTACATAGCGACCACCGGCCCAGTGTGGGCCTTGGCCACAACACGCGCCAGCAGGTGATCACGCCACACGTACACGTCGCCGTTAATGGCACCCGTGAATGTGAGGTTATTCTGTGAACAGAGAGGAACAACGGACAATAAGGGAACAAAGGAAATACATATCAATACAAATAAGTGTTATTAAAGGAAAATAAGGAAAAAATATTTTTAAATGAACAGTAATGGAGTTTCAAAGGTGCTATGGTCTGAAACAGTCACATGATAAAGTGAGATATACTTTATTGATCCTGGGGTGGGGGGGGTAATTCTTTGGGGGATAGGAGATGGGGGTTAACACTGACATCACAAATCAGCTAGGGGAATGATAACACAAGAAAGACCCCTTTGGGATCAGGGTTAAGAATACAGATAGAACAAACACCTACTGTATGTGGGGCGTTGAGTCTGTATAAAGGCGAGTTGGTTGTGGTTAAACTAAACAGGCCGTGGCAGGAGAGGCAAATGAGAAGCAGGTGGATCCATCAGCCAGCGATGGCCGCATACTCACAGCACCAAAGGCCAGTGACAGCATGGTCTGCATCTTGCCGTTCTCCAGGCAGCCGAAGACGCCCTTCTTGTAGATCAGAGACCCTCCAGCCAAGGTCCAGAACTTTATGTGCCGGATCCCCACGGACACAAACTGCGTGTCGGAATCAGGCCTGAACTCCACCACAAAGATTCTGTCGACGTGTCCAGCTTTGCTGGTCACTCTGGCTCCTAATGTTTGCAAAGGACACACACTGGACCCCACCATGTGCCACATGTGATAGTTATCATTAAACAATCCAGTTTAATATAATTGTTGTTTTTTGCACAGAGATGCATATGCAAAGTGGCCTGAACCCTTTTTGGGCTCCTAAGCACAATCTGATTAATTCAGAGGGCGCCCCCCTGGTGGCCGCTGGGCCCTAAGCCTCTTAGTTCTTTATACCTTGGGCTGGCCCTGTGTAAGCAGCGTAAATAGCATTCACATGCCTAGTTATTTAACATCCACATTTGTAGAGCCATTATCAGCCTACCAAGATGCGCTCCAGACACAGCTGCCCCACCCTCACCTTCCTGCCACCGCCACACCGTGATGGTGTGTTCAGGCTCCACCCCTACTGACAGCAGCAGCTTCCCCGTGGCACTGAAGCTGACGCAGCTGATGGCCTTGCCATGCGGACAGCGTAGGATTGATAGCGTCTCTTTGGTGGCGGCGTCCCACACATGGATGGATGCAGTGGTGCCTGCAGAGAAGGGCACAGCTGAATTCACGCGTCTCACAGCGCGGGGCCCGTCTGACCCGCCTGTCCAGCCTTACCATGCTGTTTTAATGCACACTCAGGTACATCACAGAGCACCGTTATCACCAGTGGACCGCAGAAGGGCTTAAAGCTAACAGCAATGTTAGAAGAAAGATTCTGCCTGTGGTTCTGAAGTCAAGCAGTTAGGTGTGACACTAACTCCTCTGACGACTTAAGAAACCTAATTAGAAACAGGAAGCCTGTTTATTTTATGTCCTTTAACATTTTGGGGCAGAGCTGCTGCACAGGAAGGAGCATTAGGTGGCTGACAGACTGAAATTTATGATGTAAATCTACTGTGATCTTACTGCTCCGGTGTCAGAATGTCACTCACTCGAATTGGGTGTGTCTTTGGAACTGACCACCTACAGTATGAACATGACATAGCGTCTGGGACAACACAGACATAGGATGACCGTAGCTGTCCCTTACCTGGTGGCTCTGGGACATCACCTGTGATGTGAGAGCGATGGTATGAAGGAGCGTCAAGACAAAAACAGCCGGCATAAGTTATTCGGTTTTTAATGCTGAGGTATGTGACGTCAGCACTAAAAAGAAGGCCAACATGCACGAGCAAAGTAAATCAAATAAAACTAACAGAAGCTACTACTGCTATAAATATAACAATGCAGACTGTAAAAGCACAATATGTTATAAACACTCGATTCAACAGCCCCAGTCTTTTGGTTCAGTCATGCTAAAGTAAAGCCCTTTGATCATGTGAAGCTACATTTAGATTCACAGTTATTAGTGAGTGAAATTAGGTGCTAATTTTGCCATGCAGCTGCCATGAAACTGGAATGCAGGATAGTGATAATGCAGGTTATGGTTGTTTGTAAGTGAAAGTTACACAAAACAAAACGCTTATCAAATAGGCGTAGTATTACGATTACAGAAAAAAAGAAATCATGATAATGTAGTGCCACTTTCTGAAGAAAGATTTTCGCCAAATATCATTTTTATATTAATGTCAATGGCAAAGCATCTACAGATCCATGAACATGCAACCTTCTCCACAAAAGTCCATTTTATAAATTCTACAAAGTAAATATTTTGTACAAGACCTCATCAGACTCTATTAAGCTATGATGTGAGCAACATAAAAATGCATGATGAGAGAAATCCTTCCTGATAGATTCAATCAAGCCATTACAACACTAGGAACTTGTTTATAAATCTGTTCATGTTCATAACAGCCTAATAAAGATCAGAGACACACACAGAAAAGCACTGGCGGTGGTTTTATAAATGGCTTGCAATGCCACTGGTGTCAATATTTTGCTTCCCAGACTAATAACAATCAAAGCTAAGTGTGCTCTCACCTATCTGTCCAGTGGCTATAACGTTTTGAAACTTGGGATGCTGGTTCACAGTTAGGCAAAGGATGTCGTCTGTGTGCTCCAGGTAGAAGCTCTGAGCCGCTGAGAGGAGACACACAGCGGTTAGACGCCAGGGTGAAGCGGCTTCGGCATCTCCGCCTGCCAGACATCACGCTCGGGTGTGGAGATGCCAGCTGACCAGGCGGGTAGCACCTGTACTGAGGTTCTGCACCACAGCCACCGCGGCCATGTGGAAGACGATGTCAGTGCCGTCGTTCAGGTAGTGAAGGTTATTTCGGCAGTCGAATCCCCTGTATCCGAACACGTGCTCCAGCTCCAGATCCTGTAAGAGAAGGATGTTGGAAGTTAGATGGGGCAAAAGCAGGTTTGACTGTTCCCATAATGTCCTTCCCCCAAGCACAGCGGAATCATAGCCAATCCATCTGTAAATATCCAATAACTACGCTGGCTGATGATGTGAGCAGCACAAACCTCCACCAGCCTTTTTTTCTTGGTAACATTGTTTTTCTGGAGTTTATCCGGCAGCGGCGTGGCTCTGCTGACCGGGAGCCTGCAGCAATAAATGACATTATACAGTAATTAGCATCGGGTCTCTCCCCTGCACTGCTTCCCCTGCTAATTTCAAAGTACGCTCTGTTCCCCTTGGGGTTCAGGCAAGACATCACACTGGAATACTGTAAATGGTACAGATCGAATTATGGAATAGGAGAGTGTTTTACAAATAGGCACCGATGCCTTTCAGCACAACATCCTGTTGTGTTTGTGCTTCCTGGAAAAAGAAGCAAAGCTAATGTTCCAGCTGGCATCAGCTTAGCAGGACTGGGGTTCTGGACGCTGAAGATGCGTATGAGATAAAATACTCATTACCCTTGGGATCTCTGCCCTGATAACATTTGTTTTCACTAGAAATTTGGCAGTATTTGCTGAAGAATTTAATTTAGGTAAACTGAAAATGAAATAAAGATGAACACAGAAGGAAGGAGAAATTAGATGTAACATATAATTTATGCCCTCATTAATGCTATAGGCCCTTATTAAACTTTCGCCAGAATGAAACACGCAACAGTAAATTTACCAGAAATTTAACAGGGCGGGGGGGTATGTAGAGTATTTCATAAAATGAAGAAGAAAGACATCATTCTGCTATGGGCTGAGATATACTTTATACAAACTTTGTTATGAACTAGGGTTTTGGAATTACATTTCCCAGCAGGCTATGCGCCTTCGTCGCTGCCTGTCTTGGTTAAACAGCTATGTTTTATCTGATTGAGTTATTAGGAAAGTTCATGCCTAATTAAGGTTAGTGCCTATATATATACCTGCCTGCTCCTGGGTCTGGTTGCTAGATCGTTCATTGCAGTTACGTTTGAGCCGTCCTACTTCATTCCACTTCCTGTGTCTGATTACCGCTCAGGGTTTTTGGATTTTGACTTTGCCTGACAATTTGGATTGTTTGCCGCACCTGGTTTTGTTCAGAAATACCACTTAGCTTCTGACTATGGTGTTTTTCGTCTTGCCCCATTTTGTACCTCGCCTCTTGGACCTTGGATATTCAACCCCAGCCGGAATCACGACGACTCTCGGCCCTTGGCATTATTCAGCACCATTGTTCCTGTGCAGATTCACTGCGACTTGGCGTACCCTGCATCTCCAGTCCTCTCTCTTCTACCCGTTTCAGAACAATCTCACCATGCACCATTAGACAGCTGAACCAGGTGCTACCCTGCACAGTGAAGATGAGCCAGAGGGGGCGACTGCCGCTATGGCCGAACAAAGGGCTCAGTTCCTGGTTGGGGCGTCACCAAACTGCAAACCATGCCTTGAATGAATGAATGTTGCATTTACATAGTAAGACACCCAAAGTGTTTCCGTTTATATAATTATTCACTATTTTTAATGAATAAACATGTACTGTGGTTACTAATTAATCTAGGCAGTATTACAAAGTATCGATTAAAAATATGTTTATACTGGCCTTGTATGGTACTACATGCTTGTGCTAATTGTGTTCTCATACTGAATGTTTCCACATTCGCATCCTTGGTAAGCACTTTATAACAATGAGCACTGACAGTGTCAGTCAGGTACCTCTCCTCCAGTATCACATCCCGCTGTTGCTGGGGCGGCTTGACACCACACATCTCCCGGACCCTGGCTGCAAACATCTTGGGAGTGTAGGTGGAGCTTCTCTCGCGAGCCACGTCACTGTCATACCCTGTGGAGACGGCGATTAGGCCCAAGGCCAAGGTCGGCAGAGTGGCAGCACCCCACCACGCCGGCACACTCACCCCCATCCTCTTCCGGGTCTGCGTCCGACTCCTCGCTGTCCACTAGCTTGTTCTCCCAGTTCCCAGAAGCCTCCCGGGCCCAGATCATGAGGGCTGTGTCAGACCCGCCCACGGTCAGTAGTGAGGTATCGTCATGTGACCAACGCACGTTGGTCACATGGGCGCTGTGAGCTATGTACTTCTTAAACTTGGCAGACTGACCCTGGAAGGAAGGTCACAGCAGACCAGTGAAAACAGACCCATAAAGCAGTGATTCTCAAAGTGTGTGGTGCACACCCCCATGGGACTGTAGGGGGGGGTGAAACATAACAAATCCCAGGTTGAGAATGTGCTAAAATGTGTAGGGGAACCATGGCATGTAAGCAGAGCGGAGCGATGAGAATTTCTGCTCATTGCACACAGAGCAGTACCCCACTCCCAGCCACTGCAGGCCACTCCGTTCGTTATCGCTCCCCGTTCCAGTCAATTTCCACCTCGCTCCAATGAAATCGCTCACCATTCCCTCCAAAAATTTTTTTTTAATCTGCATTGTTTTTTAATTTCAGCTTAAACTGGCATCAAAATAACTGAGCAGCCAAACCCACATTAAAGCAGAAATTAATTATTTCAAGATGTGAGCAGATTGCCAACCTGCGTGGCTGGCCTGCGATTTTCAATTTGAGACATGCTTTCTCTGTTCACGGATTTACATGTTTGTAATAGTTTTATTACTTGGTAAATAAACTGTAGGGTTTGCAAACAACCCCAACGCTTCGGATGTAGCTAATTTTAGGTTTATAATGGAATAATATATATTTGGTGTAAGATTTCTTGCATGTCACACCAGATGCATGAGAGTTGGAAACTCTGCGAAGGTGGAGTGAGACAGAGCCAGAGATAATAGGATGCTCCAGTTTCTTTCAGATGTGCTGCTCCGTGCTCGCTCCCGTTCCGGCCAAAATCCTTCCACGCTCACTCCTGTTCCGCTCTGCTCACATGCTCTGAGCGGGACCGAAGCCGAATATATGTTTTTCAATTAGGAGCAATAGCAAAGAGTGCCTTTGGGGGTGTTTTCTTTCAGACAATGAAACAAACATGAGGTAAAACATGGACATATATATGACTGATCTAAAAAACTGTACAGGTAGGGTGGGTACATGGGGGGGGTGATGAAAGGTCAACTGCTTCCAAATGGGGGCATGACAGAAAAAGTCTGAGAAACATTACCTTAAAGAAAAGCCTGCATTAAGGAAGGGTTCAATAGTAATTAATCAGTTCCGGACCCCCAAAAAACACTGCGTTTTTTGTTACATGTTTTTAAATAAGAAAAATGTGCTTATAAATGTCCGCTGTTTAGAAAATATTTTACCGCCCTTG
>JAODLD010000047.1:15678552-15690156 GCA_026781065.1 Mormyrops boulengeri
CATCAATATTCATTGTGTAGGCCACTGACTTTGAAAAAAGAGTGTCACTCCAAAGTTCTAACACTTTAGTAATCAAAGCACATAAAATTTCAGAACTTAAGCTTCAGAGCTCAAAAGTCTAGGCTAGAAATGTTTATCGTGATTTTTTACAATTTCTCAGAACGTCTGAAAAGAGGTTTTTAAAAAGTATATGTTTAAAGTTGATTTTAACAAAAAATAGAATAATAACACTCTAAGTGGTCTCAGATTATTGGTACCGAGTTTGTACTGGATAAAAGCACAACTAACAATTTGGGATAAATGTTTTTTAGATAGGCGAGATCTTAAAATATCAAGGCATGTCAGACTACCCCGAAAGTGGCTGAGAGGCCTCAGACTCCAGAGGGTTAACAGGTTTCCGTGAAGGACACTGTTTTACAGTGAGTGTCTTTTCCCCGTGTATACAGTATGTTGTGTACGCATGCTTCTGTGTTTCTGTAAATATACATTTTTTCCTGTCAGGTTTGTTTGATAAATCCTGAATTATGTGTCTGAAAAAGTCCCTTCGAGTCCTGCTGGTCGTGGATTTCATTCAAATTGAGTGACGTCACACATGATTGCTGATCTGTGATAACTCGCGTATCTATGCTGAAACCCGGAGTCCTGCTCGTCATGGATCTTAATGTCGTCGTCTGCCCCCCCCCGAGGCTCCTAGGGCCGCACCTGTCCAGTAGCCACGTAGTCTTTGAGGGGGTGTATGACCAGGCTCAGGATATCATCGTTGTGACCCAGGTAGAAACGCTGTGTGTGTTGCTCCCTGTTATAGATGACGGCCACTGCCGCAACATGGTACATCACCTCGCCGCCCTGCGTGTACAACAGGTTGTTCCTGCAGTCAGAGCCCCTGTACCTGTGGAAGTACAGGGAAAAACGGGCTATTACCCCAGAACGGCACCGAATGGTCCAACAGCGCCACCTCCTGCTTCAGATACCGAGTCCCTGAAAGCCACCTCATACATTTCAGCATGAGGGGAAGATCATGCTTTTGGGGGATCCACCTCAATTTATTGTTTTTACAGTAAACTTTCTTGGCTTTTGTATTTGATTAAAATGCATTGTTCTATGCTATAGCATTAGCATATGCTGCTAGTACAGTAGACACAGCTGTACTACTTAGCTTTATTTTAGCAAATGTATCTATCTAAAGGAACATACAAGAGAGGCCCAGAGAGCAGACTCAGCCAGCACCAGTCAGGGTTTAGGACATGGGTGTCAAACTGCAGTCCTGGGGGGTCGGAGCCCTGTGTAGCTTAGTTCTTTACCTGTTCCACCACAAATGATTAAGCTCAACAGCTATGTGATAATTAGCACAAGAAGTTGAATCAGGTGTGTTAAACGAGGGGAAACCCAAAAATGTGCAGGGCTCTGGCCCCCCAGGACTGGAGTCTGACATCTGTGGTTTAGGGCCTTGTAACTGGCCAACAAAGGTATAGCTATAGCAGCCATTACCCATGAGCACACTGCGGGCACAGCCCAGGCGGAACAGGGCCATCCGTCGCATTCCGAGTAACCCGCAGAGCAGCCATTACCCATGAACAAACTTCAGACGTAAGCCCTCTTCTGGTGCCTTCTGGCGTCTCAGCAAACCAGCCAGCTCCTTCTTCTCCTGGCTCTGCTGCTTCAGCTGAGGAAGGTCATCCTTGTAGACCTGGAGTAAAACCCAGAGGAGCCATTCATGCATACCACCATAATGCATGGATACTGGGGAGTTAGCAAGTAAAATGAGGCTTTGTTAGTCGTTTTTTGTATGTCCGATTTTGGTTTTATGTGACACCTTTAAAAAGGTTACGATGCAAGCTTCTAATATAATTTTTTTCAGTACAACCTCACCAATATAACATGATTGTTAATTAACTGTTATGTCAACACACTGGACCCAGAAACACACACAAGAAAACTTAAATCTGGTAGGAAAATGATGGTTTTTAAAATCAGAACTAAAAACATTCATACAGACATTCTTTTCAAGAGCTAAAAAAGTGGACAAAACGAACATTTAGGTATAACAGAGAAACAATCATGGAAGTACTGAAATATATGATGAAATTATAATGAAATTATAATGATCAGATTTTCCAGAATTACAATGATACAGACACATATTCCTCCTGTCAGTTTTTTATTGCAAACTCAGAGTCGCCTTACACCGTGACCTACACCATACACTACATCATAGGCAGATGCTGTTCCCTACATCACAGCCTGACACGGTACCCTACACCATACCCTACACCATACCCTACGCCATAGCCTGACACTGTACCATAAACTGTACCCTGACACAATAACCTGACACTGTTCCTTACCCTGTAGCCTGACGGCACAGCCTGATGCACACCTCCCCAGAAGTATAGGGTACGCGGTAATGTGGCTGGCTACAGCGTAGGGTACGCGGTAATGTGGCTGGCTACAGCGTAGGGTACGCGGTTATGTGGCTGACTACAGCGTAGGATACGCGGTTATGTGGCTGGCTACAGCGTAGGGTACGCGGTTATGTGGCTGGCTACAGCGTAGGGTACGCGGTTATGTGGCTGGCTACAGCGTAGGGTACGCGGTTATGTGGCTGGCTATAGCGTAGGGTACGCGGTAATGTGGCTGGCTACAGCGTAGGGTACGCGGTTATGTGGCTGGCTATAGCACCAACTTGCAGTGTCCAGCAGGGCCATGGGGAGGCCCTGAGTTCGAGCCGCACTTGAGGCATGTGGTTTACATCAGGATTAATGAAGTTTCAATCTCTCAGGCCACGACTCTGCCATCAGACGCTCAAGGGGCTCCTCGCAATTTTTTCAATATTCTGATAAAAACAGTAACAATCCGAACACACTATCCACCATCATGTAATGAGTTATTAAAAAAAAGCAGTTTAATAATATCATCAAATGATGTGCACATTTTACTAGTAACATGTGAAGAAGGAATGCGTCACTTGTATTTGGCAATATGTAATGCTCCATCTGCGAAAAACCTGATTATAATTGGTAGTGCCTGAGCTTAACCAATATGTCTTGTATTCTGTTACTGGAAGGTGGGATCCAGTATTAACAGCCCACTCAACAAGGCCCTGATGGTCGTGATGGGGTTTAAAGCAGGCGGTGATTCAGGCTATAGATTAATGCCACTCACTGCAGGCTTCAAAGCTCACCATCACAGCTTCACCTATTGATTAAAAAGGGTGACATTTAAATCAGCTGAACTGTAATGCTTACAGTCACAACACAGAGGAGGGATTAAAGTAGTGGCCTGGTGGAGGTAACACACAGCCAAAGCAACTCTGTCAGTTTGCTGCCGGTGATGAAATCT
Source organism: Mormyrops boulengeri (assembly GCA_026781065.1). Lineage (NCBI taxonomy): Eukaryota > Metazoa > Chordata > Actinopteri > Osteoglossiformes > Mormyridae > Mormyrops > Mormyrops boulengeri. The sequence continues at coordinate 15,681,892 of JAODLD010000047.1, forward strand.
CTAAGACGCAGGGCGAGGACTTGCCCAAAATCTAGGCAGAACTGAGATGTCTGGCCAAACTCAGACTCACTAAACTCAATAAAAGTCACTCCCGACCCCGGACCTACCTGCCGCTCGTAACTCATCTGCGCCTCTTGCTCAATATCCGAGTCCAGCTCGGGAACGTCAGACTGTTCGGAGTCGGACTCCTCACTGTTGGAGTTGGCGTAGCCCTCTGAGAGTGAGAGAGGGGCTGTGTCAACGTCACACGGCTCACCGCCGCTGCCGCTAATCTGCCCCCAGGCACCAGCTGCTTCTCACCCTACGCTTTCGCCCTTTTACACATCCATCTGTCTACTATTGTTATATGTGTATGTCAGTGTTTCCCAACCCGGTCCCCAGGGACCCCCAGACGGTCCACGTTTTTTCTCCCTCTCAGGTCTGTGTATTATATGTGCGCAGAGTGAGCTACCTGTATGCTAAAACCTACTACTGTAAATTAACCAGTTAAAAGTCCCGAATGCCTACATGAGTAATAAATTAATATAGTATAGTTCAGAGTTTCTTTCCACTCAGCAGAGAAGCAGAGCTATGTTTGGTCCAGAGAGAAGGGAATCTGCGTGAGCATCAACACAGAACCACCTGGCTCATTGATAACGGGCCTGTGTGTCATTGAACTTATTCTAATCTCCTTCTATTCTAACTCTTGGATTTTATTTTCATTTTCTTTCACTTTTTTTCTCCTGGGATTATGAAATGTATTTTGTCTTGAGAGGCAGAGGCAGAAAGAAGCCGTGATGAAAAACTGACTTAATGCAAGTTTAAGAAGAAAACAACCGAAAGTGTCCAGTTTTGCTTGGATGTCTTAAGTGATAAAGCTACAGCAAATGTCTCCCAACTCTCCGTTTGCCCCTCGAGCGTGATGAAGGGATGAAGTGAGTCACCTTGAAGAAGTGGTTCTAAGACACCGTTCATGATCCCCTCGGGCAGGAACCTCCACTGGAAGAGTGAGTGGTCCGCCCCGCCAGTGCTCAGCACCCACTGCAGGTCATGTGACCAGCGCACATTAGTCACATGGGCAGAGTGGCCAATATACTTCTTGAATTTTGCACCTGTACGCAAGATTGAGAGATTCAGAAACCCACCATCAATACAGTTTAATTTCAAAACTCATACTGATGTGAAAATGGATTCAATCACTATTTATCCATCATATTTTTCATGCAGTCATCAATATTACACAGCAGAGCAACTGCGCTATGCTACTGCACACCAACCCTACACCCACACGTGAAATAGGTGTGGGATTTGACCCCCCCACTCAAGTGTCAAGATGACAGGGCTATCTAAGGCTGAGGCTACGGGAAAGTCTGAATAACTACTGAAGGCAATGGTCTCCTGTATGGTTTTATTTGCTATGCTGTGAATTGCGGGTAAAACTTTGATCATAACTCAAAGGTCTACCTTTTTTCACACAGGGGAACCGGAAAAGCTTGACTAGGCCAAAATCATCCCCCGTCACCAGCACAGCGCTCTCGTAGTTAGCATCCACAGAGTTGACGTCGCTGACGTTGGTGTACTTGGGCCAAATCCCGTTCACCTCAGCTCCAAGTACTGAGGACCAGGTCCCCCAGTGTACCGCCTTCATCTCCTCTTTGGAGAGCAGATGCTTCCCAGCTGAGGACAGGGGGAGAAGACCAGCTGCTTAATGCTTTACTGGGTTTCATTCTGCACATGGTAAGCATCCTGGGGCATATGCCTTTAAAAAATAGCATCCCTGCTCTGTGTGGGGGAGGGCATTTTTTCTGACAGTATCTGGTTTATGGAAACCAACTGTCAAAAGCTGAAGAGCTAAAGGTGTATAAACAGGGGATTCTACCAACGGCCTGTTTGTTTCAGCTGCACTAAACTCTGTAAATAGAAAACAGAGCTGCAAGAGTTTAATGTTTTATGTCATGGAGAAGATCAGTGAAATTCAGCATTTTCTGCATCTCTCAGTCACAGTGAGACAGTCACAGTTACAGTCACAGTTTACAGTGAATATTCACTGTTTATGGTTTAAATTCTGATCCTTGTAAAGTTTTGCCCTGTTGTTTGAAAGCATATATGATAACTCCCTCTCTGTAAGTTAGAAGCAGGATCATCCTGACAGGTGGCTCTGATGGGACACATCTCACAGGGCATCCTGGGGGACCCACCCGGCATCTTGTAGCAGAGCCGCTGCCCCGCGCCATTGTTGGTCTGCAGGAACCTGCTGTCCACAGACCAGTCCAGGTGCGTGATGAAGCTGCAAGACCTGCTGCACTCGCCCACCTTCTTGAAGCGCTGCGTCACAGAGTAGATGTCGACCACGCCGTCGTTGGAGCCGACGGCCAGGTACGAGCCATCAGGAGAGTACTTTATCTCGTGGATCACCTCCTTCCTGTCTTTGATGTGGACCACTTCTGTCATGTCCCTGAGAGGACCACGAATGAAGTGGAAACACCAGCCTGAGCTTAACAATCAATTAAAGAGTATTATATGAACATAGTGTATCTGGGTATTAGATTAGTTATGTGTAAGAAGAATATACGCAAATGAAGTGATAAAAAGATCCGAACAGCCAACGACCTCCAAAAAACAAAAAGTCAGTACGGTTGATAGTCTCTGCTCATACAAATACTAGAGCATTAAAATAATGTCTTAAAGTCTTCGGGGATGGCTGAAGGCGAAGAGATATGCTGACGGCACACTTCTGGCTTGACACCAAGCCCCTGAGGGAAGTGAGTAGCGGCCAGCAGCAAGTCCCACCTGACACGGAGCACCGTGAAGGAGCCATCCTTCATACCCAGAGCCAGCTGCACGCCGTCACCGCTGAAGGCCACACTGCGCACCGCCTGCGGCATGTTACAGCGTGCGACCAGGGCCCGGCTCGTCAGGCTCCATAGGCTGCAGTATAGAGAAGGTCACTGTTACACTCACATCCCTCTGCTCCTAACAGCCAACCTAAACGCCACACTGCGCACCGCCTGCTGCACGTTACAGCACTGCAGCGTTACACGCACATCGCAGTGCTTTAACAGCCAAACTATTCCTGCCACACGATGCTGTCCACACCAGTTTGAACAGGATAAGCAATAGGAGGGATGGAGAATCGATGGATGGATGAATGAATGATGGATGGATGGAACATTTGGTCCCCGCAATATAATATAAACGTAATCCACACACACACACACACACACACACACACGTGCGCACACACAAACATGCATATTCACGCGTAAATATAACTTCTTTAAAAATATGGCAGGCAAAATGTAAAAATATAAAATAGATGGATAGACCTTCCATCAGAGCTGGAGATTCCAGGTCCAGAGAGTACAAATCCAGGCCAGGATTTTGTTTCAACCAACCAGTTGAGTTTAAGGAGTCACAATCACAGAGACTCAACTGGTTGGTTGAAACAAAATCTTGGCCTGGATTTGTACTCTCTGGACCTGAAATCTCTACCTCTGCCTTCCATTAGATGTGGAGTGTCTACAGCCCTTATCCACAAAGGGCCGGTGTGTGTGCAGGTTTTTGGGGTAACCTTTAGGTTAGCTGTTCGAACCCAGGTGTGAGGACTCTTCAGTCAATCAGTCCACTAATTGTATTATGTGGGTGGACATCATATGAGTCCCAGTGCTGCACCATGTGATGACAGACGTTGGTCACTGACCGCACAGAGCGGTCGTCGCTGCCGGTGGCCACCAGTGGCTGTTTGGGGTGCACGTCCAGTGCCCAGAGCTCGCCCTCGCAGTGGCCCTGCATGATGAGCAGTGGCTTGTCGCGGTGCTGCACCATCACCTCGAAGATCTCACTGTCTTGGGTGCCCGCCAGGATGCGATCCGCCTTCCAGCACACACTGCGAATAGAGAGGCCTGCAGGGGGCAGGTGATTCGGAGTCAGAGTGTCAAAGAGGGTGTTAATAGAGAGGCCAGCAGGGGGCAGCGAAGAGTAGAAGGGCATGTGACAAGGAGCCAGAGACTCTGAGAGCCTGCGGATGGAGAGGCCAGCAGGGGGTGTCAGAAGGGCCCTGACACGTCATACTATCAGTAATTATCCACAAGTCAATGAACAGGCTTGCTAATAAGCTCACCCCAGCCACACCCACATCTACATCCCAGCAGACTCATTCATTAACTCATCTTAGTTGAAAAATCTGTCGTCTTAATGTTGTGCTGCCCGTACCTTTGTACCCATGCTCTGTCTCCCTCAGGTCAACTTTGGTGATGGGCTTGAAGTCCACGTCCCACAGGCGTATGCAGCCATCACGTCCGCCGGTCGCAAAGCCCTCCTCACAAGCATACATGCTGAAAATCCCCGCCTGAGAACCAAAAGGGCATGAGATCACAGCAAAGGGATGGGAAGACATCATATTCTACATCCAAATTTTCCTCACAGGCGTACACCCTCACCGGCATTCCACAGTTCCTGCTAAAACCGTCTAAACGCCCTTATCTAGGTTTTGCAGCATACTCCTCCTGGGCTGTGTGCTCAAATGTGACCCCTGTTTCACTCACGCCTGACTCTCGTCTCCACCTTTGTACGTGTAGGAGCAGCGACCAGGTGGATGGCACGCTGGCCTCCTGCCTGCAAGACTATGAGTTTGATTTCCACCCCAGCATTCTGGGAGTCTGCCTTTCATGTGGGCTTGTTCTCGTTATGAGTCAGTGTCTAAGTTGCCCAGAATGTGTGTGTTGTGTGTGTGAGAGCTGTGACGGCCTTGCGGCCTTCCTGTGAGAGTCTCCGGAGCTGGATAGGCACTAAGGTATGTGACTTAATGTAATGATAATTGTTGAAAACTCAGTTATTACAGTTTTTATCAATTGCTTTGGCACATTTCAGCAGTATTGATACGATGCACCAGTTAATATAGAATATCATTTACAGAGAAAGTCTTACAGATAAGATATGTGCAATATGCCTAGCTTTCTTAGTTGTTCTTGATTGCTTTGGCACATTCCTCAAATAAAAAATAACATTTGCAAAATGTTCAATGTCACTTTTGAACAACAGAACATCATCTCATTGTTTTACACAAATTTACAAATGTTTTAGAACATGAATGCAAATGGTGCATAATGCGTGGTGCTGTGCAAAAGTACTGTATTGTATGGTACTGCGATCATGTCAGCCTCGCATGCATCTGCTAAACACTAAAGGGCTTGACTGCGAGCAAGGAAACACCGATGAGGACGTGCGGTTCCTGTTCACTCACCCCGTGCGCAGCCTGCAAGGTGCGCACAAGATTGGGCCCCTTCCACACATAGATGTCCCCATTCAGTGCCCCTGAGTATGTGACTTCGTCCTTGGCACAGGCCAGGCACAGGATGGTCTGCAGGTCCCCCATCTTCCCAAAGACACCCCTTTTGGGGGTCAGTGCATTTCCACAGAGAGACCAGAACTGTCAGTGAAACAACACGGCAAGGAAAACCTTACATACAATGCTCAAGTAATACAGACAGACAGACAGATAGATAGATGGATGAAATGGCAAACCAGCTGTCTGCTTAGTGCCATATTTGCTGCACTGATCTAAATGCCAGCAGACCAGGGACCTTACAGCGAGGGCCGAGTGCCCGCAGGACGGACGACAGGGGACCTCACAGCGAGGGCCGAGTGCCCGCAGGACGGACGACAGGGGACCTCACAGCGAGGGCCGAGTGCCCGCAGGACAGACCCACCTTGATGTGCTTCACCCCACAGCTTGCTAGTCTGCTCTGTTGGTCTGGGCTCCAGCTGATGTCAAAGATCTGAAGGAGAGGCATAGGAGCCCCAGATCACTGAAGAAGAACTGCACCCCACATAATTTCCCAGAATTCAGGAGAAAACTGCGCTTCATGAACCATGAATAAATGAAACAATTTCTATATTTGGCTATACGTTTTCTGACTGTTTATCCTTAGCAGCATTCACAGGAGGGTGTGGAGCTTATCCCAGGTAGCACAGGGCACAGGGCTGGGGACATCATGGATGGGATTCCAGTGAATTACATGGCTGGGGACATCATGGATGGAATTCCAGTGAATTACAGGGCTGGGGACATCATGGATGGGATTCCAGTGAATTACAGGGCTGGGGACATCATGGATGGGATTCCAGTGAATTACATGGCTGGGGGGCATCATGGATGGGATTCCAGTGAATTACATGGCTGGGGGGCATCATGGATGGGATGTGCATGAATGACAGAGCACAGGGATGGAGGACATCATGGATCTATGATGTACCCCTGTCTTGGCACCCATAATGATGGGCAGGCCTGAGCATCAGCCTCATACCCCCCCACCCAAAAAGCTTTCCATCTCACACCACTGTTCCTCTGTCTACCTTAAACATCGCAAACCTGGTCACATAGCTTCTGTAGGCTACCTGAAGGAGAAATGGTGTTGCTCTGTAATCTTACCCTGTCCACATGACCGGTGGCTGAGGCCAGCACCCTGCCTCTCCTCCAGTCCCACACACACACCGTGTTCTTGGCATCAAGGCCCACAGAGACCAACCTCTGTATGGGGAAGAAGATCCAGTGAAATTTAACATAGGGGCACAGACAACCTCTGTATGGTTACCTGTAGAATCAGTGTTACATCAATGAAATGCTGAGACTAGATAAAAGAGTTTAAGATTGGCTTATAATTTTTTAGCATAGTACTGTGCTGACTGGCCAAGTTACATCAAGTGTGTCTATCACAGGGTCTCTTTCATGTGTGACGAACAATGCTGTGTTCCATTTACCTCGGAGGTTGGAAGTCACAGCTGGGAACGACGTCAAACCCAAGTTAACCACGTTCCAGTACAACAAGTATGAAAGCCATTTAGAAACACCGGTTCTAGCCCGGTTAAATGTTAGCCATTGTTAGTCATACCAGTGGATAACAGTGCATTATGAGCATTCAAAAACCACAGATCGCGGCTGGACAGTCCTGTGTGTCTCACTAATTTAATGAAACAAACAAGACACAAGTGCTACTGAAGTTCTATGTGAAGTTTGGAAGTATAAGATGGAGGACATGAAAACATCCTGAAGAACTGCCCCCCCCAGGACATAAAAGGTCATACGAAAAGTAGATCGGGGACGTCTTCACGATCGATCACAATATAAAATTGTCAGATAGCCCACTCCTATTCTGTATGACCCATTTTCATTTATGTCTTTAGTAACTGTTATTCTACTAATTAATGGAAGAGCCTTAAAGCACCGAGGTTTTTGGGTGTGTATTTGTGAATGCAGTATCATTCCTATTCATGACCACAATGTGGCGAGTGATGCGTTGTTTAATCATACAGGCCTACATGGGAACTCAGTACAAATATTGTAAGGTCTGAGCAATGATGGAAATAGATTACCATATTTGGTGAGAGGAAAAAGAGGACCTGTCCAGGGATCAGAATATTAATGAGTTTTCATGTTCACCAACCAATCAGGTAGTGCTTCTATTATGAATATTAATGAGCTTCCCTAACCACCCTGTAAAACTAAAATTTGCGTCCAAGGAAACCTGGATATATGGTAGCCTTACAGTTAACTCTCTTTTTACAATCTACACACAATTGAACACTTGTACATGTGTATACAATATGTGTATGCAGATTTTCAACAAAAGTTATAACACACTAAGCTAAAGTTTGTAAAACTTCAAGCAAGCGACACTATTCACTGTTCACGTGAAAAATAATAAAGTGTCAAAGTGCAAATGGTTTCTGGAAGCTGAAGTCACTTGTCAGCAGCATGACACATACAGGAGGGATGTGCATGTCCTTTCATTTTTAAAGTAAAAAATCTTGCAATACTGGGTCATACGAGTTGCAAGTTGCAGCACTACACCTGAAAAACCGCCGGGACCCCGGACGCGGGGACGGGTGCCCAAAAAACAGGATGTGTCTGGGGAAACCCAGACGTATGGTAACCCTAGATGGAAATAATGTGACGAACCATAACAAACAGCTAGAGGCACTGCTTACCTGCCCGTCAGAGTCGAAAGCCAGGCAGGCCACACCATGGGTGTGCACGTCTTTGAGGATGGACAGTGTCTGCACCGTGTGACTGTCCCATATGCATATAAACGGGTCCTTCCCAACCTGCCCGGTGGCCACCAGCACTCTGTCTGGGTGCAAAGCCAGACTGCAGGGATAGTGAAGTAGCATGATTATTTGTAGTGTGTTACATGTATACAGCAATCAGAAGTGGCAATTTCAGGTCCAGAAAGTAAAAATCCAGACCAGGATTTTGTTTCAACCAACCACTTCAGTACTATTTCACTG
>JAODLD010000047.1:15690256-15710187 GCA_026781065.1 Mormyrops boulengeri
GTTTCAACCAACCACTTCAGTACTATTTCACTGTGACTCTTTATACTCAGCTGGTCGGTTGAAACAAAACCCTGGTCTGGATTTTTACTTTCTGGACCTGAAACTGCCACCTCTGACAGCAATTCATTCACGCAATTACACAATTACAAATGTGAAATTCAAATCTTAATTTGAATCTTATATATATATATATATATATATATATGCAATGCACAATTAGGATTAATAAATTATTTTGAAAAATTGTCTTATTAACATTAAAAATGTAGGTACGCAGTCATCACAAGTATAATATAAACCATAAGAAGACTGCCATTAAAATGTAACACGTATACCAAAGGGCTGTGTAGGACAGGGCCTATGTGACCCTCACTAGCATAAGCAGTTAGACGATGGGCGGATGGAAAGATGGATGGGTGTACTGACATTGTTGAACAAATAATGAACATAAATATTTTTAGAACTGGAAAGGGCTGTATTCCCCACACAGCCCCTGCACCCGCTCCCCAGCCATTTAGCCCTACTCCTCCCGCACCCCTAACCTCTACTATCTCTAGAAGTACCTGATGGATCACCTGCAAATGTGAGTTAATAAATCTGTTTTATCTGAATGCTCTTAGTCCTAGTTGTGACATATAACTCTGAAACTGCATCTATTTATTTATTACACATTCCACTTACATTCCCAATTTGCACAATCTTTCCCCACCATTTAGGTGGTTACCTGTATTTCTTTGGTCTTACTAGATTCTTTCTTGAGGGCATATTACATTTTTTTGATTTAGCAAATGCTCTGTCTGAAGCAATGAAAGTCAGAGAACAGGACTGTGCAGCATCCCTCGAGCAAATGTGATTAAGGGTCTTTCTCAAGAGCCCAGCTGTGATTTGAACTGACAACCGTACGATTGGGGGCACAGTCCCACCTTGCAGATCTGCACTCTGCAGATAGGATGGCCTTAGCAGTGTTCCTATATCTCTTACTCTTACAAATAACTTGCACTAATTACTGGTCACTCACTGGAAGCTCAGCTTAGCAGCACCAAGGGTGGCTTTAGACAGATGTCTGCTTGTGATGTATTATCTATCTCACTGATAAATGTTACTGTAAAAATGCAGAAAAATTACTCTTAAAAACAACCGTACTATAGCACCATTTCCTGAAAGACACAATAAATACTTGGAAGATTTACTGGGGAATCATGCAGAACACAAATGCTGTATTTTCCACAGAGGGAGCTTTCATATGCAGTGTACCCACTGGGGAGCTTTCATATGCAGTGTACCCACTGGGGAGCTTTCATAAGCAGTGTACCCACTGGGGAGCTTTCATATGCAGTGTACCCACTGGGGAGCTTTTGAAGGTCTTAGCTCTGTAAGATATCTACCACAGCACCATGTGACAGCGCCAAGGGAAGCAGCACTCCCAGCCTGATGCACAGCCAATCAGACATAAAGCTTCTGACAGTCGTTTCTTTGAGCTCTCTTTTTTTGTCCAACAGCAGGAACACCATGTAAGAATGAAGCGAATCTGTGCTGGCTGAGCGATTGTTACATTATGTGGTATGAAAGGCTCTTTTTACTGAAAGGACCTTTCACCTTCTGCCTTAAATCATTCAACTGTCAAAAAGAGAAGATAAACAAAAGGTTTCAACCAGGGCTGGCCCAGAACTTTCCAGAGCCCATGTGAAATTTGTTTAACTTAGTTGTCATCTTACTCCCCATTCTGACTGGCAGAGCGATTGGGGGGCCCCCTGGTGGCCGCTGTGCCCTCAACAGCTGAATCGATTCACTTATGACATGGGCCAGCCCCGATTTTACAATTGCGATTCATACCCCTATGTGATCTCGTTCTTACATGACAATTGTGCCATGTCTGCATGAGCAGGGACGTCCGTTACGTCAAACCAAGCGCTCCCTTTTTCTCCATAAGCTGTGTGAACCACGTCACACCATGAGACATGTCTGACAACGTGAAAGAAAAAGCTTTAAAAACATGAACAAAATAATTCAGACTTGAGAAGACTCCTGTGGTGATGGCGAGGAAGTTCGAACAATAATGTTGTTCTCAAACCAGAAAAAGGGTAAACAGTGTTTTGCAAGAGTTACAGCTCCCGTGGGTAACACAACAGATTTGTAGAAAAACACACTGAAGATGTTATAAGTAAGAACAGATTTAAGTATGTTTAGTATTAGTTGCAGTTGAAATGAGTTGATTGTTAAAGCCTGGAGTGTACTTTTTCTCTCCAGCAAAGTCGATGTGACAGTCTCATTTACGTAATGGTAACAGCATTCCAGCTAGGAAGGAGCAAAAATGTGGACTGTCTGGGGTCCCTGAGGACCGAGTTGAAAAACACTGGTGTAGAGTATTCAGAACTAGATCTGTCAAGCTTTGCACTTCTGCCAAAAATGTTACACTTGTTTTATTCTATTGTTGTTTCCTTGGCTCAGGCACTTGATAAATGCGGACTGGACATTCGACACTTGGCTCAGACACTTTATTCATAATAAAAAAGAGCATTTAAAGCAGTTCATCACTGTGCAGCTCTGGGTGAGTGCAGATTGGACACAGCCCAGTTAAAAGCTGCCCTACTACCCTCCAGAGGACGGACCTACGCCAGTGTTCCTCAACAAGGTCCTTGGGGACCCCCAGCCGGTACATGATTTTGCTTCCTCCCAGCTCCCGAGTTGGGAAACACTGACATAGGATGACAAAGGCCAAAAGTTCACTGAGTAATTGAGAGTGACGTGTGCAAAGCCCAGTATCACTCCTCCGCGGCACATGATTTAAGAGTACTGGCATGTTCAATGAGGCAAAGACAAAACACAGTCATAATTAATGAGGTACTGTGCGCCTCAATCACCCCACAATGAGTGATAATTGAACCAAATAAACCCAAGAGGGATGTGGGCTGGATTTCTTGAAAGCACCTTTCCAGCGTGACAGAATAAGTTACCTCTTGTTGCATAAAGCGCCGCGTGTAAATCGCAGGAAACCAACACACTTTGCTAGTATTTGTTTGAAATAAACATTTTAACATTGTTGTTAAATTTCTTCTGTGTTATCACAAAACCCTTTCATTTTTAAATATACTGTACTCTGTTCCTGAAGTGGGCCTGTACTCTGTGCCTGAAGTGGGCCTGTACTCTGTGCCTGAAGTGGGCCTGTACTCTGTGCCTGAAGTGGGCCTGTACTCAGCACCTGTTTCCTTTTCTCTTTCTCAGAATACAGAATACAGATACTTCTCAATATCTGCTGGTAGTGAATAACAAAGGCAGTACTGGCGCCTGGCACTAAATAGCAAGGGGAGTACTGGCACCTGGGGCTGAATAAGAAGGGGAGTACCGACACCTGGTGCTGGATAACAAGTGGAGTACTGGCACCTGGTACGGAATAAGATGGGGAGTACCGACACCTGGGGCTGAATAAGAAGGGGAGTACTGGCACCTGGGGCTGAATAAGAAGGGGAGTACTGGCACCTGGTACTGAATAAGAAGGGGAGTACCGACACCTGGTGCTGGATAATAAGTGGAGTACCAGCACCTGCTTCTCCCTACTCCAAGCGCTGACTGTATTGTCTCAGGAACTCAAGATCCCCAGCAGGCAAGTGCAGTGCTTTGGCTGAAAAAGGCAGTTCCTCCTCTGGAATGTTCTGGCACCCAAAACAAACCCAGTCAACTCAACACAGCTTTCAGCACAGGCCAGCACCCCTGTGTACGCTTTCAACACCTTGTGGCGCTGTTCTGGAGGGGCAACAAAATATTCGGGTAGCATCCCTACCGCTTCACACGTTTGGGGCACAATTTCCTGAGCAGCTGGAATCACGTGTTTTTTCTGACATTTCATAGTTTTCAGTTATACAACACAATGTTTCACTTCAAATTAATTCTCTGCTACAGTAATTATTAGGATAGCTTGAACAGATAAACTTGAACAGGTTTGTCAAATGACTTCAGGACCATCGACAAAATAGATATCCCAAATATAAAGTTCGCATCTGTAGTTATTTTGGATTATTTCCCCTTGAAATTTTTGTTCAGTATTTGGAAAAAAGGTTTTCAAGTGACCAGAAGAGTGTGTGTGCTTTAATTCCATTTAATATGCAACAGGGCAGATAATCTTTCACTGGTGACAAAGAAATATAAACATGTTTAAAAGGTCGTTGCTACTCTCGGCTCTCCAAGGTAACAGAATACATACAGCACTCAGTAAGAAAACGTTCATGTAACACGCTCAAGCTATCAGTCACAGAGCACACTACATCCCCTTAGCATAAAGGCCATTTACGTGAATTGATGTTCTTCTGTAAAAGGCTCTCTTTGAAGATCTCTCAGCTTGCTGGAACATGGCGGTTACATCTGAGTGCTGAGACAACTATATGCTAAGAACAGGGCCCCCTATCTCAGCCCCCACTTGTACACAGATACTGGGTTATATGAATCAAAACTTTAAGTTACATTTTCCACTGGAAAAAAACTGCATTTTAATGTGTCTACCCACTGAGAATCATCATTAGTCATCCTTTGCAAACAAACATCCCTTCTGTTCTTAGCTTTTATGAAAGTTGAATTTCTCTAAGTAGGTTACATCAGGATGAGAAGCCAGTTACAGCAACAAACCCATGTCCAAATCCTTTATATCTTAAAGAACAATACTATTTCATTTGAATGCTGTTTCTTACTTGATTAAAGTGTCTTTTCCTAATTATTGCAACAGACTGCAGCTGGATTTATACTTAAGTCGCTTGTGCTTTGCTATTTGCTTTGCCCAGTTCAATAATTAAAAAACTCATCTCAGGTCACTAGTGTCAAAACCCCTTCACCTCCTTAAATTTTCTTTGAAATTCCAGTTTAACTGACTGGGCACTGTTAAGATCAAGGTCTTATGCAGTGTAGGGACAGTACCCAGTGAGCAAGTCAACGCACATAAATATCATATTGAAAAGATATAAATTACACAAGGTTGGTGCTATATTTGATTAACATGTTGAGTTTAATTGAAAATAATAATAATAATAATAATAATAATAATAATAATAACATAAAACCTGCCCCGTATGCTATCAGAAGTGTTTTACTCATTTCAGATGAAACTATAATGGCCACAAAAGTCAAGATATATACTAGTGGTTATTTTAGCACTGAATGTTTAGCGTAACCCTCCCCAAAATGTACCTTACACACCCCCAGGGGGGGCTTCTCAGCACAGTGTGACCATCTCTAGCTACACTTTGTTTCCAAAAAAACGACAATTTTTTTTTTTCTTTTTGTTTATACTCCATAACTATATAAAACTGACTTGAAACTGTGATAGAGCAAAATTAAAAAGAGAGATGCTGTACGGTCTGACGCTGCCGCATTTTCCTCCCCCTCCCCCTTTCCTCTTCCATAAAACGCCAATATTCAATAACTTGGGCAGCGGTGGGGTGGGCTTGCAAGACTTAAACCTTGACCGATTCTTTTTTTTAAATCGGCATCACTGCGTTTTGATGCCTGACAAATTCTTTCCCAAGCCCAGTGTATCGTGTTACCCTTGAACCACTCCTGGATAATGATGTAAGTAGCGGGTTGACCTAAAGGTGGATGAAGTATCTGCGAATTTATCACAAAACTTCCTTGTTCCGACTTCTTGTTTGGATCCTTTTCATCCACTCAATAAACTAATTCAAATAAGTAAGCTAATGCATAAATCCCAACTTGCAGAATCTGAATAATATTAAAGATTAAATAAGCAAATAATTTATTAAATTCAACAATTTCTACTAAAATAATTTTATAAGCAGTAATCAGGTCCAAGTGCCGATGATTTTCATTCTTCTTATCAGTGCCATCTTTGTTTTCTGCGTTACCCCCACAGTAGAGCACCAATAATGAGGAACGTAAGATATCCGCGTCCAGACCCAATTGCTGTTTATACCACCGGGTTGCATGATCAGTCAACCAATGGTACCAATCACCTGTGAAGGTACAGCTTGGCCTTTTCACAAAGACTTATTCTGGACGTTGTTACTAAAGTCACTTTACAGTAACTGGGATACATTTCAGATTTGTAGTATAATGTGATGCAGGATGTAGGAAGATAACAAGCTTTCCAAATGAGAGTGGGATATTCAGCCGGCTTCTAAGTGCTGTAATAAGAGCAGCTTCAAATCATTCTTAAAATAGCATGCAGTTTAATCAAGCCCCGACCACTCCCTAAAGAAAGTGTTGTTCCAATCCTGCTTAAGACTCCCCAGTTTGAAATTCCTGCCCTCGGTCTTATCTAGCTCCTCAAGATTTTGTATACTTGGACTCTAACCCTATGTACGCAGAAGTGATTAAAGTTTAGCCTTGCCAATGTGTAATTTTGTGGCAGTGTGACTTGACTGTTATGTGGGAAAGGCAACCTTATAGGGACTGCAGACGTATGCTGAGTTCAGGGTGAGGCGTCTTACAAATAAACGTAAGACGCTTGTTTCCTTTACTGCCTACTCACTACAGTGCCACAATGCATCCAAATCAAAGCCTATATCCTACTTTAAAAGTTATTCCAGAGAGTATGAGATGCCGGCAGTAGATGCATTACTTTACCCTGAGTGAATTACTCTGCATTAATCCTGGCAGAATTCCACGCGTCAGCCATCCCACTCTCCATAACGCTACTTAAACCTAGAAATGTTTCCTGCGATCCCGATACATTCTTCAGTGGGGTTTGTCAGTTCTGATTTACAATGCTGTTCTAAATGAACTCAAAAAGCATGGTATGTGTGATAAGAGACAATGAAGTACCAGAAATTGCAGAAAATAACCCAGGCATTTGGGAAAAATATAGTATAGGTCTAAACTACAGGGGAATATAATCATGGACAATCTGTCATACTGTAAGAAATGAGAGACGCGCTTGGAAATGAAAGAGCGGTAACTGCATGCACGGCACCGATGAGGTGTAACCAGTGACCTACCTGATAATGTCATCATTGTGGCCCAGGAAAAACCTCTGACTGTGGTCCCTTGTGCTGTAAACCACGCCGACCCCAGCCACGAAGTACACGACCTCCTTGCTGACCGTGTAGTACAGGTTGTTGCGGCACTGGTGTCCCCTGTAGCCATATATCCACTGCAGTCTGAGCTGAGAGCGCGGGGCTGTCCTGTCTGCCATCTCACAGCCCTCAACCTGTCTAACTCTCAAAGCTGCAGCCCAAGCACAGCCTAAACGATCTGCAGCACTGTATGGTCTTACCTTAACTTGGCATTAAATCTGGGTACAAATTACAAATTATGTGCTTCATTCGTGCAACTGAAAATCTCCCCTTTGTACAACGGTATACCTATTTCTTAATTGTTTAATTCTCTGTATATATTGCTTATAGATTGTGATAAAGAAATGATTAAAAAATGTACTAAGAAATCCCCTTTTCCTAATCGATTTCCTAATTAAACTCGGTTACGAAGAAAATAAAAACTTCTCTAAAACTTTTCTTTCGAACGGGTAGAAAACGACTAAAATTAGATTTAGATTAGACGAACAATTCAACGGGAAAACTGTCATTAAAGCAAATTAGGACAAGCACCAAAACATAATCCGCAGACTAATCCGCATACTAATCCGCATACTAATCCCCTGCCCGTCCTCAGACCACAGAGAAAACCTTTCCACGTGCCTCCTCGTTATGAAACACGAACAAAAATAACTACATCGCAATCAGATTTGTTTGCATTAAAAAAAATCAACCCGCAATCAAAAGCACCGTTCAGACCAGTTATTCGTATTAAGTTGCATACCCTCGAAGACTCCACAGACTGAAACCTTTCCCCATACAGTTTACCCCCGAAACGGTGCTGCCTAAGCAATGACGCCTGAAATTCAATTTATTATTAACTTCCCTGCAATGGCAAATTAACAGCCATTCGAACAATCTCCCTCATCACACTCCTTTCTCTAATTTGCATTTCAAACTGTAAATTAACGACTGGCATCAAATACAATGTGCAATAAAAAAACGGATAAAGGAACAATATTGCATACAAAAAACAGAGCAACTGATTTCTGTAATGCAAACTTTTAAAAGGCAGTGGTTTAAGGAAGACGTGATCTGTAAAAGCCTGCCGCTGCTCCGGCGAAATCCCGAGACGAGGCGCTCTGCTTTCTACCTGACCGCATCTTTCAGGGACTGAGGCATTTAGAGACCGCCTCCAGCCAGTGACGCCAGAATGAGGCCGGCCGATCGCAATGGCTCATGGGGATTGATGTTTAAGTGCCCTTCTTACCTTTACCGTCCAAGCACAGGTAACATGCCAAATGAAATACAACTCCCGGCATTCAATCAGAGCGCGCTGTCCGAGGTCCTGCATTTTGGAAACGACAGACATTACTTCGAAATTCCGATGTTCATGGCAGCGAAACTATCTTTTAAACCAAGACTTGGCATAGCCTGCTTCCTGCTTGTCATTATATATATATATATATTCACACACACACAGATAAAAGCCAATCAATCGACATTTAAAAATATAATGTTTCATATTTTATATTGTATTTCATTACTATTAAAAACGGAATTCACTTAAAGACTTCCAATTCATTTGATTGTAATCAGTATTTATTTTACACATTATGGTGCACAAACATGGGAGGTCTTTTCTGCAAAAAATAAAATGAAAATGGCAAAAAGAAAATACAATCCACTTTGTCATTTAGTCTGTTTGCAAAAATCCTGCAAAAATGAAAATTAAAATGAAATAGCACCCAAGTGTCACGTCAGACCATTCGAAACCGTTTACATCAGCGTGGTCTGCGTGCTAGATGACCGGCAAGGGTACCTGACCAGGCACCAGGCACGGGCGTCATCGTCTTCATGGGCCAGGAAGCATTTAAGCTGGACGAGGGACCAGTGGGCCTCAGTGCTGTTCTCTGATGAAAATCGATTCACACCGAGCAGAAATGATGGCCGTCAATGATATTGGAGACGTCATGGAGAGCGCTATGCATCAGCCACAGACGAGCCTTTGGTGGTGGTGGTGTTAGTGTGGGCTGGTGTGTCTTGTCAATACAGAACTGAGCTACACTTTGTGAATGGTACAGTGACAAGCCCATACTACCTGAATAACATCATTAATCCAGTCATTGTGCCCCTGCATGAACAACACAGGCCTAATTTCATCTTCATGGACGACAATGCTCCAGCTCATCGAGGTCGCATCAGTAGAGAACAGCTGCTGGAGACTGGGGTACCTCGAATGGAGTGGCCTGCACTTTCTCCAGACCTGAATCCCATAGAAACCCTATAGGATCTGCTGAGTCGCTGTGTTGAGGCTCGTAACTCTGTATCCCAGAACTTCAATGATCTGAGGGCCGCCCTTCAAGAAGACTGGGGTACCTCGAATGGAGTGGCCTGCACTTTCTCCAGACCTGAATCCCATAGAAACCCTATGGGATCAGCTGAGTCGCCGTATTGAGGCTCGTAACTCTGTACCCCAGAACCTCGATGACCTGAGGGCCGCCCTTCAAGAAGAGTCGGATGGCATGCCTCAGCAGACAATAAGCCGACTTGTGAACAACATGAGACGTCATTGTCAAGCTGTAATTGATGCTCAAGGGCACATGACACGCTATTGAGACCCTGACATTTTTTTGTTGTGATTTACTCACCACTGTTGTTGGCTTTTGTTTCAATAAATTGTTTGAGATGAGAACATCACCATTGCATGCTTCTACTTAAATGCCCTACTTTCATGATATAATATCATCCCTTTGATTATCTTCATGACAGAGGCGTTGATGCTCCCATCCACCACATCTTCCCCCCGATAAAGACAGCGCCGGCAAAACGGTCGCAAAGCTCATCAAGCCACGGCTTCGTTTCCAGGATGGGATCTTGGGATGTGTCCATTAGGCCGGAGGCCTCGTGCGGGGGTTGCTGCGACCCCGGCAGCACAGCTCAGGTAGGACTCGGCGGGGTGGTAGTGGCAGGCACGGATCACCATACGGGCCCCATGATGCAGCCTGCTGTGAGACGAGTTGAGGAGAAGACTCTGGTGAGTTCTTGTTGTTCAGTATCAGTGCAAAAGTACATTCAGCTATCGGTGGAAGCCAGGATGGGTCCTGCTGAGTGGCTGCTTCAGGAGATGTCAAGCTGGACGGCATGGTTTGTTCGCTCGCCATTGTGCGCTAAGATGCAGGAGGCTCGTTGGCTGTCTGCTGGCTCACAGGATTGATGGGTATTAATACGTTTTCAACATGGTTAAGTACAGTCTTCTCTTATTTTATTGGCTGTTATCGTCAGAAGTGGGTTGAACTAATGATTTCCCGCCGACCACATTTCGTTAAAAAAAATTCTCAATTTTTTTCCTGATAGCTTCAAGATGCGGGGATCTGTTACCCAGAGTGCCCTGCTTCCGCTGTCCCACTGGCTTGCGAGGTGAGCATGTTGGGTTTAGCGGTGAGGAATTGCCAGGAGGAGGTGCCATCTCTGGATCGAACGCACTCCTTGTGGTGTCTTGTCTTATGAAATCTGCAAGACTTTGTCAGTTACCTTCCATAGTGGAATCATGAAGCAAAAGTTATTTTACACAATGTCTCTTGTGCCCCTTAATAAGCGCCGGCTTGGTGAGGTTATGCTTGTGACATCTGATTTTCAAATCATTATTTTTGGTTTCGGTAAACAGACAGCGATGGTTTATGACCCCCTGTTCACCCCCTTCCATTTGTGATAAATGATCAATAGCCTTGCTACTCGAGCTACCTCGAGACAGACGTCAACAGATTCGTATAATGGCCACAAGACCCCCGCTGTTTCACTGACCTATGCAAATAGGCCAGACGTTGGCCAGAATGGGTAATGCTGTATGCTCATTTTAACAAGGATTGGCCGCGTTATTCCATGATTCTTGTTGTTGAAATGCTTAGGGTGTTTTATTAAACACATTGGCTGAAAAGAGTTTCATTATTTAAAAAACGTTATGGTCGCTGGATCTTCATGTTTGGTGAAATACTTTTTCTATTTTACATTTTTTCTCGTTTTTTAAAACTTGTGTTAAAATATTTGTGCTTGTTTAAAGTCAGCATTTGCTCGTTTGACAGTGTTTCATTCGGGGATGTTTGTATTTGTTTAAACTCAGCATTTGGTCGTTTGACAGTATTTCGTTCAGGCATGTTTCTGCTTGTTTAAACTCAGCATTTGCTCGTTTGACAGTGCTTGTACTTGTTTAAAAATTCGGCCTGCTCTGGCATTTCTTTAAAAGTTAAACAAAAGTCTGGGACTTGGTGATGACGTCATAGGAGAGGGGGCCAAATAGGCTTCGCCCAAGGTACCACTTAGCCTCTCTCCCAAAGCAGAGGGCAACCTAGACAGAATGCTGGTCCATCGCAGGGCTCTCACACACACACGACACAAAAAAAATCTCAATTATGGGTGTCACACCTGCCCCTGGTTCCTAATGGGGTAACAGAAGCTGCTCTGGGCTGGGTGCACTTAGAGCCCAACTTTATTCTGGAGAGTAGTGAGCAGTGCTCGGTCATCAGTATCTCTCTTTGAGCACTGGGCTCAGCAGTAACCTTCTCGGCAGTTTGGTTTTTGGGGTTAATCTGTGTTGGTATGTTTTCTCGGATCTTGCCAGTGTAGGTCTGTTTTCTGTGTTTGTCAGTGGTTGATGATGTGAGTAGTCTGGTGTTCATGGCTCCTATTGACCAAAGTTTGTCTATGGACCTGGTTGGCTAGTTTCTCTGTCGGGGGCTTCATGATCCTAGGTGGCCACACCTGCTGTACTGCTGGTGTCCTGATTGTGGGAGTTAATTTTTGTCCCAGGTTTTATGGTTTTGCCTCTTTCATACATCATCAAGTTTTCTATGCACTGCGGAGTACTGTATATAGCAGTAGCATAGAGCAAATAACATCAACATTTAAACTGCATTTGTTTTTTTTAATAAAATGCTAATGTTTATCTTCAGCTATATATCTTGCACAATTAAATTGACTTCTATATACCAGACTAGACTTCATTTGATGATATGTGAAATGATCAGTGCTGATACACA
The DNA here is from genome assembly GCA_026781065.1 of Mormyrops boulengeri. NCBI lineage: Eukaryota > Metazoa > Chordata > Actinopteri > Osteoglossiformes > Mormyridae > Mormyrops > Mormyrops boulengeri. Next base: position 15,702,267 of record JAODLD010000047.1, read on the forward strand.
GTATGGAAACAGACAGTAGAGACTGATTTTTAAAAGCATTTTAATGACATCGCACATATTGAACAGGTATGGTGAGTCTACAAGGGCAGCCCAATACATGAGAGAGCCAGGCCTGCTCCGCCCGCACCCACGGGCTCAGCAAAGGCGAAAAAAGAGAAAACATTCCCATAGTTAATTTTTTGATTGTGCATCTGGATGGAATTTTTCAATGCTATAGTTACAATGACAGGGAAATGCACACTATGTATCAAAGAGCAAGTTAATATAGCAAAAAATTTAAACACACAGTGCTATAGCCAACAAGCAAGCATCTGTTTTGGATTAACATTTTTCCCCATTAAATGCTTTGATTCCACTTTTCCACTTAACAGCAAATGCTTTAACATGTTTATAATACATCTATATTTTTAATATTCTGTACTAGAATGACATAAAATGTATAATGGAACTGAGGAACAAAAAATAAAACGAAAAGAGCAAAAAAACGAAACAATGCGAAATTAAGTAACTAAAATCCATTTATAATCTCAGGCTTTCTTGTGTCCCCAACATTGGCACCGGTTCTGATCCGCACATGTAAATCCTGGCATTACTGTGGTGATGTTCAACTTCTATGGTTTTGTGTCTATATAAATGTGGTTTTCTACAGAGTGTCGGCAAAGGTAATATACTGCCTGGAAGCTTATAATGGATGAATTGTTTATTAGTTAGGAGAGCGCAGAGCTACCTTTCTATCAGGAACTGGCTGGCTGTGGCACGGCCTGTCGCCATGGGCTGTGTCCGGCGAGGCCGAAGGACACGGACCAGCAGCGCGTCGCCATACCGCCGATGATAAGGATGCAAGTCGTCTTCACCAGACAGCCTCACAAAATTGAGGAAATGTTTAAATATATAGAGCCTATAAACTACTTATACTTACAAAAAAGAGAAGAATTACCCAAAATCAAATGGCAAAAAACCCACAAATTAAGAAAGAGCAAAACCAAAGATCTGTCTGGTCCTGTCAAGACAGTTAGAGTTTCGAGATGGAAGCTGCCCAACAGATCTCACACCCTCACTTAAGACCTTTTTTTGTGTCCATCGTATTCTTTTAAAAACTGTCTGTAAGTTCTACACCCGATCCCAGGAATGTTAGGCACAGAGTGTTTAGTGTTGGTTCTCAGCTTGCATGCTTGGAAAATCACTGGAGCTGGCTGGAGACATGGCTCTATTTCTTCTTGCTGAACAGGCTGAAGCGTTTCTCCTTCTCCTTCTCCTTCTCCTTCTCCCTCTTGCCCGGGCTGGACTCCGTGGTGAGGCTCACGCTGGCGGGCAGGGTCTGCGCGCGGCTGGAGGCCGGGCTCGCCTGCTTGCTGGAAGTCACAGCAGAGCTGTCGGAGGCCGCCGCGTTCAGGATGGCCTGGATCCACGTGTTCATCTCCTCCTGCAGGTGGAAGTCCAGCACAGGTCATCAGCAGAGCGCCACCCACTGTCCTGTCACAGAGGCTCACCAGTATGAAGCCAGACCTCTTTCCAGCTGTTGTATTTCTAATTACCTTACATTCAGATGCTTGTAATAGCTGAAGAGGAAAGTACATTAATCAAGGATCACAAAGTACAGGCAGTCCCTGGGTTCAGAATATTCCACTTACAGACAACCCGTACAGAATGCCATAAAGCCTACTGTATTATATTAAAAATACAGGATAAATACAATGGTTAGTAATAACAATCGCACATACTACTTTGTGATGCTCGTGAAAACATTACACGGCTTCAGCGGGCGTCAGCTTGAGCTACAGTGCAATAACTGTTATGTAACTGCAGTTAACCATATGTAGTAACTGTTTAATGAATGTACTGAACACTGTACAGTATTACTGTATAATAATACATGTAGTAACTGTATAATGAATGTACTGTACACTGTACAGTATTACTGTATAATAATACATGTAGTAACTGTATAATGAATGTACTGTACACTGTACAGTATTACTGTATAATAATACATGTAGTAACTGTATAATGAATGTACTGTACAGTATTACTGTATTATAGTAATAATAATAACAGCAGCAAGAAAACAACAACTATTATTATTATTATTATTTACTGCATTACTAATTTCTCTTTCTTACCTACAAATTTGACTTAAAGACAAACTTCGGGAACTTATCCCATTTGTAACCTGGGGACTGCCTGTACTGCATTTAGCACTATAATCTACAATTACCACTTGTACACTAGTATTAGCTGAATTAACAACACATAAAAGGCTAGGTTTGCATTAAATTGACTTTTTACTTCCTTTGTTCGCTGCTATAAAGCAAAAATACCAAAACTGTGACATCAGCAGTGCAGTTTCTAAGGAGCAACCATTAGGATCATGAGGAGGAAAGACGTTTGTGTCGCGTGAAGACCGTGATACAGCAGGACGAGCTCGATTTCACAACACTTATTATCATTACTAATAACACCAGCCAATTTGATTCATAATTAAAGTCAACCAGGCCAAAGATACTCGTAAGTATGAACATTATCAATCACCCAGGGTGACTCATACTTAATCAGCCCTGACCAGGGTGCCTCTCAGCCAGAGATCCATGATGTCAGCTTTACCCCAGTCTGCGTTTCAGTCCAGCTGACTACTCATGACCAGGTGTTATAATGCGAAAACAAATCAGCAACAGTCTCACACTGCCGTCTATGCCACAAGATAGCTGTGTGTGTCTGTGTGTGTGTCTGAACACAAAACAAAGCAAAAAATAAAAAATAAAAATAATAATAATAATAATATAAAACAACGAGCAGCAACAACAGTAACAGCAAAAATAACATTGATAACGGCAGCTGCAACCGTGATACAACAGTAACAACAGCAACATCGACTACAACATAATACAAATTACAACAACTTATTATCATTAAAACAAGCAGGTGTGTATGCCTCTACCTTTGTATGTGTGTACTTTTGGTTATGTGTGTGTGTGTGTGCGGAAGCCAGATACCCGTGCACACTCCCATCGGTAGGCCCACCATGCACCGGAAGGGCCCGAGCCCCCCAGACCCCGCCCCCGGCAGGGCAGACCACAGCCCAGCACGGTGACCCGGCATGCCGCCACTGGTAGTGCTCAGGGGGAGTGGGCAGCAGAAGGGGGGGCCGTGGAAAGGGCCCACCCCACCTGCCAGGAAGCCGACCCCAGGGTCACAGAAGAAGGCAGGCCCCCCCACCCAACCCAAGACCAAACCCCTAAAGCCACTGGTGGCACATGGAGCATCCCAGTGTACCCGGAACACCGGCCGGGACCCCGACCCACAGCGGCATGGCCCAGTACCCCACCCGGCCCACCGCCGCCAGAGGGGTCTGCTTCCCCGCTGGGACCACCCACGACACCTCCAAGAACTATTTTAAGAATGTTGCAATGCAAAAATTTTACTTACGTCATCTTTGGCTTGGAAGAGATACTCATTTCCATCTGTTAATCTGCACAAAAAGAAATTGTTCACGGTAAAAGGTAACAGCACAGAAAAGCCAACCCAAGGAAATGAGCCACTAGAGGCGTGTCAGCGTTCGGACAGACCTCAGCTTGAAGACGTGCTTCTTCTTCTTGTAGTCAGTGGCAACCTCACATGTTGCATCCTTCAGGCTGATGGGGAGCTCATTGTGGTACGGGATGCCCTGGTTTGCATTCTTACTGTCTTTGTAGAATCCCATTTCCTGTTTGTTTATCACGCAGTACACATTATGCCAGGACCTGCAGCCACACATGGAGACCATGTGGTGTTAGTGGGTGTCGTGGGGTGCCAAACAGCCTCATCATTAACATTTTTAGTCACCCCCCCACCACCTCACCCCCCTTTTGTAAAGGTGTCCCGCAAACGTTTTCAAATGTTGCCGGATTGCAAATGATAACAGACGCATCTTTCTCCGAGTGCTGTGTGGTAACACATTCAACAGAGAGTATTTAAAACCAAGATTAATAATAAATCAGAAATCATTTCTGTTAGAGCGAATGGATGTGGAGGAGAAAATCTAGATGATAATCTTCTTAGCAACAGAAGCAAGCAAAAAGCAGCCCGGTTTTACAGCAGTTGGTGGCCGGCATCAGGAGGGGGGGGGCAGGGGGGCGCGTGTACCTGCTGGACGCCTTCTTGTTGTGGCCCTCCCACTCATGCTTGCGGTACAGTATGCCCTCCATCTGCGTGGAGGCCACGCCCCTGTGCTTGGCCGGCAGCGTGGCCGCCTGGCTGGTCTTCTCCCGTCGGTTGGAGGTGGGTGAAGGCAGGGGGCTTCCATCTTTGGAGCTCTTCTCCACCACACCATTCACGGTCTCGCCGCCATCAACGCCATCCGGCTAGACGAAGCATGGGGGGGAGACGATTAAAGTGGGGGACAGTCCCAAAGCATGATAAGGGAAACGTCAACCGCTAATGCAAATGGCGTGTGTGCAACAGCAAACACTGAAAGGAGTCATATACCGTATAACACTAAATTAACCTGAAGCACATTCCCATTATGTGCTACATTTAGCTTTACCAGGCACACATTTTGGAAAGCTGGGTGCCACTGAAATCATTATTTTTACAAAAACCAATGCCGTTGCACCAGGCACAAATAGGCAAATCTGTGACAGGTTTAACGTTTAGATAAATATTGAATAAAGCAGACTCATCTGCATATGATCGCAGGCCCTGGGAAACTGCCAGTAGCCCAACATGACAGTCACCATGGAAGCTGCACCAATAGCATTGGTTTTTCAAAAAAAAAAAAAAAAAAGAAAAATCACCCAGTTGACTCATGATTTGCCATTTTGATAAGGCTATCTTGAAAGGTCTGTCCTTTAAAGATGCCACAATGGTCCAGCACTAAATGGTTCAGATTTAATTAGCCAACCCCAGATCAAGGAAAGAAGAGGGCCAAAATGTGTCATATGATTTCCAAAGGCATGCAAAGAAAAAGAATGTATCCAGTCCGATCCTGAAATCCGATTGAGGAATCACAGCAATACCGAGACTCATTGCTAATCATCACTGTCAGCGGCACTGGAAGTGCAGAAGAATACTTTTCATCTGCTGAAAGGTGGACAGCCACTTTACACCCATCGGGTCGAATTACCGCAGTGCATTATGGGGCACGGCCAATCCTGAGCTTTGCTGAACGCGCTGTAGTCAGGCTTTACCCTCTGATAGGCCGGACCGGAGCCCAGGTCAGCCATGTGACCTTTCACCTTTCAGCAATCATGACTGAACCGGAGAGGTGGTCTTCTGTAGCCCACACTAGATCAAACAACGCTGCAATCCCATTGGCTCTTCCTATACATACCAGGGTCTCAAGACTGACAGGTGTATTATTATTACTATTATTATTATTATTATTGCTAAAACAATTTGATAAAACTTAAAGGGTAGAAATAAAATTAAAATACAAGAGATGATTCTCTGGGTCACTAAGCATTAAAAGGTAGCGAATACACAACTGGATACATGGCAGGTACACATAACAAAAATAATGATATTGATAATGTATAAATACAAACTCAAAATGAGAAAAAGCAACGAGATGTGAACAATATCGCATCCACAACACAATGCCACAGTGATGAGCAGGGGGTTAAACAAGGTGTTTCTGCACAAAAACAGGAAAAAGAAAGCGATCGAATGGCATTTAAAAGGGTTTTATTCTCAATGTACAAAACTGCTCAGATTAGTAAAATGCGGGGCACCATGCAAAACAACATTGGTGAGAACAGGCATTCAGACAGACAGCTAACCAAAACAGATGTGAGTGAGCCAGACATGCTTTTTGAGAACTGAACATTCCGGGTTAAAAAGGAGGGATGAAGAGGCCGCGCGGCACTGAAGTGCAGCCACACGGTGCGCCTTTGAAGCCCTGACTACACACATGTACTGCTAATACGTAGCTGACCAAGGCCACATATGTGAGTGGGCTCTTCTGATTTTGATTTCTGCAGGTTTGGAAACGCTTTACATTAACTGCAGCTTCATAATGCATTCATAGAACATTACAAGCAGTAAGTATACCTTAACACCCTAACACACCTTAACAGCTTTGATATACAATAATTACAAACATTATATGATTATACTATTATAATGTTTGTTATTAGGGTACAGTGCTTGTTATTACTGTGCACTACAGCTTTTACAGTACGTTGTGATGTTAAAGGATACTTACATGCACGCTGCTTGTGAATGTTCTGTGACTGGATAATACATTCTGAAGATGCAGTTAATGTAAAGCTTTATGTTTTTAAGCAAGAACTATATTCATTTCATTTCACTTTTTCTTTTCAATAACAGATTTCAGGAATAATACAGACATAATACAGACACAGTATTTCCAAAGGCAGTCTTCTGAGTTACTTTACAGCACTGAAATACCTCACAAGGACTTCTTTTCATTCTCATCACTGTGATGTGCCAAGGGTGAAACAAATGGGCCATACTCAGGAGTTACAATTTGATTACTTTAGGATTTAATTATAATTTTCATTAACATTTAACTGTCAAACAACCAGAGGGAGCCTGAGCACGACTCTGCGTACAGCATGACCTATTGACCTCCAGGATTTCAGGATCCTTTACCGGAATCCCCTAGAAGTATCATGCCGATAGGTTTCACCTGCTGTGAACTCTGCTCTTCACAAAATGAAATTTAATTTTAAAATACAACAAAATTCTGTTTTGATTTGTCATTATTTCTGTAAATCTGATTAAACTGTTACATAAGGAACTTCAGAGAGTGGGAACGTACGTTAAATGGAAGTTTTTGAATCCAATCATCAGTCTCTGCACTAGCATAGATATGCTCTTCACATGAGTGTAACTTAACATTAAATGCTAATAATTAATATGGTGTTGATTATGAACGTACACATACAATAAATTATTAAATAAAAGTTCATAGTGCATAAAACTAGATTGTGATTAAGCAGAACAAAATTATAAAAAGTAAAACTATATTTAGTGGAACTTTAATATCTTGTTTCAAACTGACAGATTTTTAATCAGCTGTTTACACATTTTTCATGTCCAGTTTTAGAGAATTTCTCTACTATTGAATGGTTAGTTAATATTACATTTCATTTACAGATTACCAAAGAACTCTGTATCTAAAACAATAAGAACATAGACTTACATCCTCATTTTCAGAACGGCTGCTGTTTCTTGAGCCCATATTAGCCGTCAGTCAAGAAGTCTACAACCTGTGGCTGCCTAGGAAGGCAAAGCTTTAACACCTATAATCTGATAAAGGCCAGGATTCCTGCCAGAAGTCTAGACAGACCTTACATACGCCATGGGTTAGAGATGATGTCATTAAGTTTTCTTCTGTGTCCTTTTTATAATTATCTTAATTACCAGATTAAAGCTGACAGTGTAACACAAAGTCAGATCTTACTGTTGGTGAGAATCTCACAGGCAAAAACTCAGGAGAACAGTCCATGGCGCTGGCCCCGCCCACTGGCCGCCCGCCGGCTCTGAAAGCTTGTATAGTCTGAGTAGGCTTTGGAGCGGTAACTAACCCGTGCAGAATCCTGATCTGCTGGCAGCCCGTTTTGAGAGATCTTCTCATCATCCCTGCAGAGAAAGAAGAGCAGAGGCTTAGATTCTCGTGAGGAAGTAGAACAGACTTAAATACTCAGGAGGAAGGAGAGCAGTGGCTTAGATACTCAGGATGAAGGAGAGCAAAGGCTTAGATACTCAGGAGGAAGGGGAGCAAAGGCCTAGATACTCAGGAGGAAGGGGAGCAGAGGCTTAGATACTCAGGAGGAAGGAGAGCAGAGGCTTAGATACTCAGGAGGAAGGGGAGCAAAGGCTTAGATACTCAGGCGGAAGGAGAGCAAAGGCTTAGATACCCAGGAGGAAGCAAAAAGAAAGGGGTTAGATACTCAGGAGGAAGGAGAGCAGAGGCTTAGAT
>JAODLD010000047.1:15712828-15727219 GCA_026781065.1 Mormyrops boulengeri
GCCGCTCTGTCGGGGCTCGCCTGACTGTCGGGGCTCGCCTGTCTGTCGGGGCTCGCCGCTCTGTCGGGGCTCGCCTGTCTGTCGGGGCTCGCCTGACTGTCGGGGCTCGCCTGTCTGTCGGCGCTCGCCTGACTGTCGGGGCTTGCCGGTCTGTCGGGGCTCACACTCACCTCCTCTGAAGCGTAGTGTTTCCGTGCCAGGAGAGACTTTCCCAGCTCGATGCAGGCGGTGAAGCTGTCATTACGGGCATCGATCTCAGCCTTGATGCCCTGGTGATTGTTCATCAGCAGCTCCACTGAGGATACATCCCTGGGGGTGAAAGATCACGAGGTCAGCGCTGAAAACATGAGTCAGGTGACCATAAGGAGGGCTGAGCAAGAATGACAGCAGAGGGACACAGAAGACAGAATTTCTCCCACCTGAGAGCTGCGGATTGCTAATGTTTCCTTTCAAATAGCCTCAGTAGGCTGGTAATCAGTGGTTTTCAGATCAGTAACTTGCATCACTGTACAGTTGATCATTCCCTGTATTTTTAGAAGCATCAGAAAATAACTGGAATGATTGTACCTATGCCAGAGGTTGTAAAGCTGTTAGTGCTCTGAGTGTAGAAATGCCTTCTATGAGGATCAAGACCATGAGCTGTTAGCATGAGTAGCAATGGCGGGCCACCATGTGCATGAAGACCCCTGCTTCTCATAGTCTGCCTGCACCTGGGTTTCTCCTGCGCCTCGATCAGACGGATGACGTCCTCCATCCAGAGCATGAGGTCGCGCACCATGCTGAAGAATCGGAACTTGTCCCCAGTGTCCGTCAGCCGGACCCTGCGCTCCTCACATGCCTCCAGGAGGCTCTTCCAGGCCTGCAGGACCTCGCTCTCCCTCTTCTGGATGTCGTCCGCCTTGTCCCCAGCGTAGGCCGACTGGAGACGGATCGCATCTTCCTGCAGCTGCCTCACCTGGGGTTAGAAGTAAGACTTTGAATATACAGAATGATATAGACCTAGGCTGTTCAACCTACAGCCCGCGGCCCACAGCTACTTTTAAACGGTCCGCTAATGATTGAAAATATAATAAATAAAATAAAAGCCATTAATATTAAAATATTAAAAAATGCAGTTTGATTTTGAACAGTGAGTGCCACTGTCATAATATCTAGTCATACTGTTCTGTTTATTAAAGAATAACAGTGTTATCAAAATGACCTATGAAGTTATTTGCTTTAGAAAAATGTTATGCCTCTAGCCCATTACTTCCTTATTTTTGTTTTTATCTGGGCCCAGTAAAAACAAAAATGTTTGGACACAACTGATATAGACTATGAAATAATACTGACATACACTGCTTTCAGTCCTGTTAGTCTGGTACAGCTTTAAACAAAGGAAAATGAGTATGAATAAATCTGCTGGAGCTAAACAGTATAGTTGGAGTATGGAATAGTCTTTCTGCTAGTGTAGCGCAAGCTAAAACCCTGGGTTCCTTTAAATCTGAGCTAGATAAGATTTTAACAACTCTGACCTATTAGTTAGGTTCTCCCCAAACGAGCTTGATGGGCCAAATGGCCTCCTCTCGTTTGTAAATTTCTTATGTTCTTCTAACAGCAGCGACTACAGAAAAGAATCTGGCTCAGTAAATGCCAGCAGCCCGGTTGTGCGTCCTAAGTTTCCCACCTGCGTTCCCAGGGCCTGGATGTCATGCTCAAAGGTGGTGTGCATCCTCTGCAGCGTCTCCACTGTGTTCTGGTCGCGGCCCAGCTCCTCTGGCAGCTTCTTGTGTTTGTCTAGGATGCGGCCCAAGATCTCTTTGGCGTCGTGGTAGAACTTGTGCAGCTCGTAGGAGGCAGCAAGGATCTGGGTGCGCGTGTCGATCAGCTCCAGGAGGTCGGCCCACGCCTCGTTGAGGCCGTCCTTCCACTCAGCAACGGTGGCCGCGTCCGAGTGGCCTGCGTTAATCAGCTCGTCCGCCAGCTGGTTGACGCCATCCACGCGCTCCTGGCCGATGTTGCCTGTGTCGCGGGCGAATTCCCTGAAGCGCTCCTGTAGCATCTGTGAAGAAGCAAAACCAGAACAAAAAAGCCTGTAACAAGCCACAAATGAAGCCTGATAGCAGAACCTACTGGGGGGGGGCTTTTGAATTTCCTCAAAAGCACCTTAAATGTCACTGGGAGCTAAATCTGCATAGGCTGTTTCTGCTCCGCTCATGCAAACACCTGACTGATCATCTTAGTTGAGGTAGTCTGTTGGATGTCTGAGTTCCGTATAGCACAGCTGACAGACAGTCTTTGTCAAATCCACTACTTTCTCATGTAGTTGCTATAATCCTCAGCCCAAACTATATCAAAATCGTGATGCATATCGAACCTGCAAACAAATCTCACTATAGTATAGAATTGGGAGTTCTCTGCCAGTTCCCACTCCTAGTATCTACATTTACAAAAGTCAGATTTATTAACCATCAAGCGAAAGCCACTTATTGACACAGGATGATATGGGGGGGCGGGGCCTCACAGTGACATGCTCGTAGTCCTGGCCCAGCTCGTGGGAACCTGCCACCACCTCCCTCTCCGCGATCCACTGCTCCAGGTCGTCCACCTCACGGTTGAGCTGGAAGAGGCGAAACCTCTCATCCAGTTTGCCCCGCCGCTCCTCGGAGAGGTCCTTCAGGCCGGCGTACAGCTTGTCCACCTGGGACTGGCGCATGCTGATCCGCTCACTGTGGGGAACCAAGAGCTCAGCTGCAGATGGTGCAGGAGACCTTCTCATGGCAGGGAATACAGCAGTAACGGGAAAAAGATGCATTTATACTGCTATGGTAATATTATAACACTGTGAAAATGTAACCCATTGTTCTAATTTACCCCTTCAGTCACACTACTGCTTTCCCCCCCCACCTGAAACTCGACAGCAGAGATTACAGTAACCCTCAGATTACAGTAACCCTCAGATTACAGTAACCCTAACCCTAACCCCTCTGTCAATCATGAAAGGCTGAATCCCCACTGAACGATGAGTAACTAACACAGACTGTGATGATTATCAGCTTTGCGTCCAAATCCCAGATATTCATACTGTCTACTATGAATGGGCACCTCCCCCACCCCCTCCGCAACCCCGCTGACCTTTCCGGGTGTCCGGCAGCCACAAGGGTCCGGCTGGTTTTAGACAGCTGATGGACAGTTTCGGCATAGTCCTCGACTGCCTGTTCTAAGATCTGGTGCTTCTTTAGCATGGTCACAGCACTCTGTTCATCCTTTGGGGTCAAAGAAAAAAAGCAGTTATCAGTTAGAGTACAATGGTCTCACTGTGGTTCTTTTAGAATATAGGTGTCTGCCTGTGGTTCTCACTGTGGTTCTCTTAGATTAGAAGTGTCTCACTGTGGTTCTTTTGCTCCCGACACCCCTGGTTCCTCCTGAGTACATACCGTGCCTGCCCAGGTCTCCGCCCACCCAGGTCGTCACCCACCAAGGTCCCCGCCCGCCCAGGCCTCCGCCCGCCCAGGTCCTCGCCCACCACGGTCTCCGCCCGCCCACGTCTCCGCCCACCACGGTCTCCGCCCGCCTAGGTCTCCTCCCACCCAGGCCTCCGCCGGCCACGGTCTCCGCCCGCCCAGGTCTCCGCCCGCCCAGGTCTCTGCCCGCCCAGGTCTCCGCCCACCCAGGTCTCTGCCCAGCCTTTACCTTGGCCTTCTCCTCAGACATCATGTACAGCTCCTGTTCGCTCATCCAGGCCTCGGCCTCCGCAGCATCAAAGTAGTACTGCTGGGCCATGTGGGCCTCTTCCAGACGGCTGTGTCTCTTCTCCGTCTCCTCAATCATCCTCTCCCACAGCTTCTGCAGGTCGACCAGCCGCTGTCGGATCACCTCCACGTTGGGGCTCGCCCCCTGTAGGAGGCCCTGGCTCCTTTCAAAAATGTCATCACAGCGTGGCTGGTGACCTTGGATCTCTTTCTGGAGAGTCTGAAGACAGCACATGCACATATGGTCAGACATCTCGACCGTCACATCTATTCTCCAGGCAACAAAATATCCAGTCAAAAAAGGTCCTCTTACCTGATTCTTTTTGATGAGTAACTGAACCGTTTGTAAGTTGTGACCGTGGTCTCTGGAAGTTGCAAGTGGCATTCTCTCCTCAACCCAGAGCTGGAAGTGTTTCAAATATCACCATAATACGTGATACACAACACAGAATATTCACTGTATTAATGCTGTATCACAGGCCTTCACAGCCCCAGTCTAACATGGACAGGCATGGCGGTTCATTACACTGGATATATAAGGATAAGGTTTATAAAAGTTAAGGAGGAATCATTCAGCCTTTATTTGGTTTGCCAGCTCCTGTCATAGGCTTGTTTTCACAACAGCACACAGCATCTCCTCTCACTTACGATCTCATCTTCAACATCCCGTTTGAACTGGTGGATCTCCCGGGAGGCCATGAGGAAGTTCTTCCTCCTGTGCAGAGGCTCCAGGAGCTCCTGCAGCTTCTCCTCCACAACCTTCCGCTGCCCGTCCACCTCGTCCGTGTGCTTGCCCTCCTGCCGCAGCGCCTGCGCCTGGCCCTGCAGCTCTTCAATCTCCCGTTTACGCACCTCCACTTGCTTTTCCAGCATCTGAGGCATGATGCGGTGAGGAGGAATGAGGAATGGCAGTGAGACAGGTGCCGACCACAAGCCGCACACACTAACTCTCAGAAATGCACAGAAATTACATAAATATTAACTTTCTCATTCACTCTCACCTACTAACTGCAGCCACTAATATTCCCAATAATCTGTAAAAGTGATGCTTTCTCATGGGAAAATGTTGAATACAGGTATAGCTACTTTATGAACGTTCACTTTACGCCACTCCACTTTAACAGGAGACCGGAATTAGCACCTGTTTTCATTATCTGAAAGAAATCTGAATAGCATTGAGCACTTGTTAAACAGCGAGCTAGTTATAAACATACAGACAAGCGTCGCATAAGGTCATTACTGTAAACAATGGACTGCATATGACAGTAGTCCGCTAAGATTATAATGGAGCTGAAAAATTCCTATCAGCTAGCGATGTTGTAGCTGTCGCAAATCATACCACAATGTATTACTCGTGCGTCTGTGATGATCCTGGTGTAATCAGACCTACTGAGCTGTCAGCCGTATGAAAGTATAACACATACAATAATGTACAGTACATAATACTTGATAATGATAATAAAAAACTATATTATTGACTTATGTATTTACTATACTGAATTGTTTATCATTATTTAGGCTAACCGTATAACCTAGGTGTGCAGCAGGCTATACTACGCCGTACAGACACTATTTCTACTTCTTATAGGCTGTGTAATTCTCATATCATTCCTGCTTTTAATATGTATTCCTGTTACTTTGGGTTTTATCTGTGAGTTGGTAAGATAAGGTAGGTAATTTTTTCGGTCTGGGAAAAGTCAAAAAATTTTCCCATATAGATAATTGCATCATTGCTTTATGGCATTTCGGCTTACAAAAGGTTTCATTGAAACACTCTTTCATAAAGTGGGGGTTATCTCTATACAGAAATTATAACGGTGACATAGAATACTTCTGCTAAATTAATGCTAATTTCAAAATCTTTCTGTAAATATTTAGCAGATGTATCATTTCCTTCATAAGTTCAGAATGTCATTCAGAAGGGGGCATTGACCAGATCTCAGGAAGATCGGTGTACCTGCTGTTTCTTCAGCAGGATGCTGACACTGGTCAGGTCCTTGCCATAGTCATCAGACTGGATCTGCCCCTCCAAGCCATTCAGCCACTTATCCAGATCAGCACAGCTCTGGGTGAAGAGCTCTGCCTTGTTGGCCTCGAACAGGCACTGGGCCTTCTTCTGCGTGGTGGACTCCAGGTCATTCCACATCTGGTGAAGGGCCAGCAGCTTCTCCTTCACCACCTTGCCAGTCTCTGGCTTTTCCTCCACCAGCTGTTTCCCATCCTTTAGGATCAAGCGCAGACCATCAAAGACGTGGTGACGATACCCATTTCAACAGCATATAGCTGTGCCTTCTACTGAAATATATTCAATTAAACCTTTGTCATTACAGAATGTAAAGACAGTCATTCATAATGATTTAACCTGGTGTTTCTACTCAGAAATGCCACACGGTGTACACAAATCTAATCAGCTCAATCATGTCATCCATCCATCTATCCATCCATCCATCCATCCATCCATAAATTCCTCCATCGATCCATCCATCCATCCATTTTCAACCGCTTATCCGGTCTTGGGTCATGCGGGCAGCAGTCTAAGCAGAGGTGCCCAGACCTGCCTCTCACCATCCACCTCTTCCAGCTCCACTGAAGGAATGCTAAGGCGTTCCCGGGCCAGCCGAGAGTTATAATCTTTCCATTGTGTCCTGGGTCTGCCTTGGGGCCTCCTCCCAGTTGGACATACCTGAAATACCTTCCCAAGTAGTGGTCCAAGAGGCATCCTAAATAGATGCTCGAAACACTCAACTGGCTCCTTTCTATGCAGAGGAGCAGTGGCTCTACTTTGAGCCCCCCCTGGATGCCCAGGCGTCTCTCTAAGAGGGGTTAGATTCCATGTACCAGGAGCCAGTTTCAGTAGCCGCCTCTGCTTTCGACTGCCACCCGATCTACATTGCACCTGACCCCCACAGCTCCCCTTGCAAGTGGTGGGCCCACAAGAGGGCAGACCCATTTCACTCCTTCCTGCTACACCCGGCCGAGCCCCATGGGTGGAGGCCTGGCCACCAGGTGCTCGCCTTCGAGCTTTTGTCCCAGGTCTGGCATCAGGGCAAGGCCCCAGTTTCGCAGTCCGGGTGGGGTTACATATTCCATTATATTGTTCATCATGATGGTTTTCTGAATTGCACTTAATCTGGCCACTCACCTAGGACCAATTTGCCTTGGGAGACCAACATGGCTCCTGGGATCATAGAGGCAATCATTTCAGTAAATGGCAATTTATTAGGTAGCATTTAAAAGTGAATCCAGGACAGGTTTGATAAAAAGGTTGTTTTACATGCTATAATTGAAAATGTGCAGCTGGACTTCAGCAGATTCAGCACATGCTAAGGGTGTAAACATACTTACAGGGTTTATCAGTGTCACACAAGATACTTTTGGGGATTCATTATCGGCTTCATAACAGCTACCATGCAACTGCAAGCACTGTATTTTTTTCAAATAGTTGTTCATGCTGATTTTATTCGGCGATAATTCCACCCTTCTTGCAGTACCATTCCATTTCTATGGTCGATTTTAAGTTTCTATTTTTATCATAACACATATATGACTCAACATGCTTCAAGCACAACTGGCCCGTAAACACAGGTGCTTCAGGATCACTGTCCATAATTAATATAATAGTCACTTATTAACTTCCAGCAAATTACCACTGGCTTAGGCTCTGTTTACACTTGGCCAATCCGATCACAAGTAGACAGTCAAGACACCACATTGTTCCCAGCTGCGTCTATCATGCATCTCCAAGGCGTCCAGCTGACCACTTCTGTTTAGATTTTCTCACTGCCTATGTCACTTCCACTAGAAAGTCAAATGGCCCCCCGCACAGTTATTGTGGCATCCTTGTCAAGGACGTCTCAGGACACATTAGCGTTTACGCTACAAAAGATATGTGGTCAAGTAAATCCCAGACCACCTTGGCAAGTGGTTTGTGCGATTGGACCATATTGCATGCATAATGCTTGGTGGTCATTTACACTTTACTATGTATTTAGCGATGTCCCCTTGAGATCCAATCACCCAAAACGCATTTTAAAAACCAGGTGTAAACAGAGCCAGTGTTTAGCTTCTAAATGTTTTCGTGTAATTCTGCTAACGACACTTCAGATCAGATTATAGGACTCTGATCACTTCATAGGAGTCTTACAGTCTCTGTACCATTACACCATTGCTGCAGCTTGTACTATAACAAAATCTCATTAAAGACATTAGCAGGTATTATGAAATGTGAAAACAACTGCCTGTATTACACAAAACACAAGGAACCTGTGGAACGTCACACGTGAAAACAGAACAACACTGCTCTATTCAAACGTGAACTGCTGAATACTTCCTGTGAGCTGAGTGCTGGACATTCATGTCAGAAAAACGCTCAGAGAGCTGCAGCCCTAGCTGTCAAGGCCACGCCGCACCCCAGCTCCTCCCGGCAGGTTCACAATCACCTTCTCGATCTTCTCCAGCCATTCCTTGTTGGACTGCAGCTCTGCCATGAAGGCCTGGTGTTTGAGCCACTTGCTGTGCAGGTTTCTGGCCTCGTCATAAGACATGTCCTGAGCGGTGAGCATTTTCTCATTGATCCAAAGGGAGAGCTGTAGGTGCAGGGAGAAGTTATACAGCTGAGAAATCCAACTTGTGTTGACCAGATATACTGCATATGCATATTCCAGCTAGAGAGAACTGTAACACACACTGACATCACTGAACAAAGGGGTTACATTAGTTTATTCATTAATCATTTACAGAAATTAATAAACCTTTTCAAAATGTATACTCATAACTGTCATGCTAAAACGAAGAACATGGTGATTATAATTCTAAATTAACAAGAATTCTATTGTATTTTGTATCTGTATTTTTTTCAGTGATGAACCACTAAATTTAGGCATGAGCTCCCCCCCGGACAGAGTGCAGCTCATTTCTGGATTGTCAGCACTCACCTCCTGGCAGTCCTGCAGGAACTTCTGCAGATCCCGGTTGTCCTTCAGCCTTGTGAGAAGCTCGCTGGCTGCCTGCCGGTTCTTCCTATGCCTGCACACACAGACAAGGCAGAGAGGGTCAGAGGTCACTAGGCTCCTCTCTGAAAGCGGCTTCAACACACACTGCTCTGCGCTCAGGCAGATGGCTGATATTTTATACTCCATGCTCTTGTCCAGTTATATTAAAGGGGCAGTTCACCCCAAAATATATTAAAAAAAACATTTTTCAAATATGCTGTTGTGATATTTATCCATCTAGATTGCTGTGCTGAGACCCTGTAGTGAGCAGATTCATGCAGGAACTATTTTCTTTATAATGAACTCCACACACCAACCGTATGACGACGCGGAAAATATCACTGGGTCGTTCGTGCTCCTGACAACATGATCAGGTATAAACATTCCTGCTAGCTCTGCGGTGCTAGGTGAGCTAGCAGTATCAGTTAGCGTCAGCATCCAACAATATCAAATACAGACATCCAGTCCTATAGTTCCTACATGAAACTGCTCACTACAAGGTCAGTGGATTATCTTGAGTAACCAGGTCATGTATTTGAATTTTTCAAATGTATTTTTTTGCCGTTTTAATCATCACGGAAAGAATTCTTTTCAGTGCCATTACACATTTTCGCAGTTGCCATTACATGGTAAATAACTACCTTTAGCAGAGAACATTTTGCCTAATGAACATTTGGACAGAAATGTCCCTGCTTCTAAACACACATGAGCTATAAGGTGCCTAAAGTTCCTAAAGTACCTGTCACTGATGGAGCCCACCCTCTCCTGGATGCGGTCACTGTTGATGTTCCCATCGCTCACGAGCCTCTGGCCAGTCTCCACCACAGTGTTGATCTTCTCCTCATTGACATCCATGGTGGTCATGAAATCTTCCTGTTTCTTGATGGCATCTTCAGCGGCCTCCAGTGTTGTCGGCATCTCTGTGTGGGCCAACACGTACTCCTGGCAGGATTTGAGGGCAGAGAAGATTTGATCTGGTTAAATTATGATATTATTTATGAAAATATAAGAAGAGTTATATTGTTGAACAATTCAGGGTGGAATCTGATGATGTTATCTCAAGTGCTCCTGCATAAATATCGGGACTATCATACTGAGGTTTTGCGAGGAGAAAGGAAGCAGTGCTGAGCCTATGCTGGGCTTGGAGAGAATCAGGTAAATGAACCTGGTTGTTGAGGAAGGCCTCGGCCTGCTTGGTGTCCCTCAGGAACAGCTGGTAGGCGTGGGACTGAGACAGCAGGCTCTGCCGGTTCTCCCACATCTTGTGAAGCTCATTCCAGCCGGTGTCCAGGGCCTGCAGCCTCTGCCGCAGGAACATGTACTGGGCATCTGTCTGGCCCTGGGTCACCATCTCGCCCATGTCACGCATCTTCTGGTAGTCCTCTTCGTAGTTGTTGATCTCGTTCTTGATGTTCTCATGTTGGGTGAGCAGCTTCTCGGCCTCCGCCAGCGTGTTGGGCATGTCCTCCGAGGCGATGGCGGTCTGCGCGCGGGACAGCCAGGACTGGAAGTCATCCAGATCGCGCAGGAACTGCTGCAGCTTGCTGGCCTCGCCGAGCGACTCTTCCCGGTTCCTCATGGTGGACTTCATCTCCTCCCACACGTCGGTGATCTCAGCTAGCCGACCCATGATGGCCTGGGCTTGGTCCGGGTGCTCGGCCGCCAGCCTCTCCGCCTCCTTCTGCAGGTCGCCCAGCTTGTCCTCGATGACGGCCAGGTCACGCTCCATGCCTGTCAGTTTGCGCTGCAGGGCCATGACGCCAGCCAGGTCGTTGCCCAGCTCCTGGGTGGACTCGATGACTTTGGTCTTCTCACGGATCCATGACTTGGTCTCATTGCACTCCAAATGGTAGTTCTGCACACCCAGGGCAGAGTTCAGGGACTCCTTCTTCAAGTCAACAAGGTCACGGAACTGGCTCCATCTGAAAGAAAGACAGGTCAGCCTACTGTGCGAGAACTTCCAAAACAAATATTTCAAGAAGGTAAACATATCCATGAGACACAGGGGGACGGAATGGTGGATTTCAACAGAAACTTGTGGATACAAACGGGATGACAAACCAAGCCAACAGGCAAATAAGTGTTTGCTGTTGCTGGAAAACATAGAGAGCTGCTTCATGTCTCCTGATCTCGCACATCAAATGAAATCTTATTTATTTATTTTTACATATACTAGATAATTTTGAAAAGGAACCATCATTAAAATAAAACAAAGCTTACTAGGTTTGGTTTCCAGTGACTAGTTAAAAAAAAAGTTTTAGTGCAGCTTATTGAAGCTTGAAGCCAGCAGACTATCGGGTTCTACGAGATGTGAGTTGCATGTGCATGAAATGCCATGTTGATATTAACGTCACACATGGTGCAGGCCCGTCGGGGCGGCAGAACGGCGCGGTGGGTCGGGGCGTCGCCGCACACCGCCACTGTGTGCGTGGGGTTTGCATGTTCACCCCGCATGGTGGCTTTTCTGAGGATCCTCTAGTTTCATTCCACTGTCCAAAAACATGAACTAGTGTGCGTAAACTGACCATATGTGTCACTCAGTGTGCGCCCTGCAGTGCTTGGTAATTCCTGCCTAGCACTAATTATATTATATCATATTTAAATGATTACTCAATGAATCGTCAGGTTAATTGGAAGATTGCTCGATTATTGATACCAATTAATCGATAGTGACAGCCCTAGTTTGGACCTTACCTTGTGTTCAGCTTGTCTTGCTGGGATTTTATGTCTTTTTCGCTGGGATGCCCGTTGTGTGTAAGCTGCCTGGCAATCTGATTCACCACAGCAACACGAGATGCCTGGTTGTTCATCTCAGGCTCCAGGCTCTCGAATCTGGAGAAGCCATGACAAGGATCTCATTAGGGCTAGCAAATGTGTCACTTCCACTGTCCTCTGAGAACAGGGCCACTGCATTAAGACTGTATCATATGAACATAGTAAATACAAAACCACTACACAATTAAGTGGCATATTAAATGAGGTTGTATCATTGTGTATTTGGAAAACTGTTATTTCTTACACATATTTTTATACAATTTAGGATTAAAGCTATTGTGCTATTCAGTCACAATTACATTATTTAATTACAACTGCAAAACATTACTCAGCAATGGGAAAGTATTTGCAAGTGTTTAGGACAACGGCAGTAATGTTTAAGAATACTCTTGAAATCACCCCTGAGATGATCCACAACTTTAATTAGATTAGGTCCTATAAAAAGAGTTTCCCCACACACAGTGAGCGGATTGCAACTAATAGATAAAGTGACAGAAAGGGGTGACAGTTCAAATATAAACTGATACAAATGTTATGTGACAGTTCCCAGGTAGCACACAGAATGTTGAATTCACCTTCAGCTCAATCAGCAAGAACGAAAAATGACATCAAAATCATGTTTTACCAACATCTGGCACTCACGGGACCGCCTCGACCGACGCAGCTCTCGTGAAACCTTCATTCTCTCACCTGTGCTGGATGACCTCCAGGTCCTCTAATTTTTCTGGGATCTGCAAGTTGTTCAGCCACTGTTCCTTCTCGTCGATCCAGACCTCGCAGGCATCTGCCTCGCTCAGCATCTTGTACAGGCCCAGGGCGTCCTGCAGGGCCTGTTTCCGCAAGCGTGTCAGCTCGACCAACTCCTTGTAGCGTTCCTCGATGCCCTCCAGCCGGTTCTGTACCTCGGGCGACTCAGCATGCTTGCCTGGCAGCGTACGCGATTGCTCGTGCAGGGCATCAATGACCGGCCTGTAGCTGTCAATCTCTTCAGCAACGTCCTTATGCTTCTTGACTAATGCTTTGGTAGAGAACTCATTGTGACCAACGTCGACGCTGGAGACAATACGCAACACATCCAGCATCCAAGTGTCGATGTCGTCTGCATCAGCCTGGAATTGGTGCAGGTTGCAGGCCTCCTGGAGGCGAGCCTTCCTGACAGCTGAGAGCTGAGCCAGACTAGCCCACTGCTCCTGGATGTCGGAGATCCGCTCGCGGATCTTGTCTGAGCCAAAATGGCCGGTGGTCACCATGGCCTCACCCTCCCGCACAGTGTGCTGCAGGTGCCCATTACGGCCAATCATCTCATCCTCGAAGGCCTTGTGCTTGCTGAGAAGGCGCAGAACACTGGTCAAGTCACGGCCGTAGTCCTCTGAGGACAGGATCTGCTCTTTCTCCCGGATCCAGCCTTCCTCTTCCGCCATTTCCCAGAAGAACTTCCAAAGGCGTCGGGACTCCTCGAGGCGAGCGCGGCGCTCAGCAGCCAGCTGGGTCAGTTCCTCGTAGCAGAACTCCATGTGGGCAACGCGGTCCCGGATCACCTGCGGGTCGCAGGGCTTGTAACCTGCACGCGAGATGACAGGGAGTCATTAGCATATAAGCCAAGCAATAATGCTTCATTACACACTCATACTATGATACAAGGGTATGGAGTCTGGAGGATTTGCAGGAGGTTCACAGAAACATACCATAAATCAGGGTTCTCCAGTTCTGGTCCTGGAGGGCCAGAATTCAACACAGTCTGTAGATTTCTGTGCTCAAACACATCTATATCAGCTAATTACCAGGTTAAGTAGGTGTGTCTGAGCAAGGAAATCTGTAAACCTGCAACTGGCACTGCTTTCCCAGAATTTGGGAACTGATGAAATG
Organism: Mormyrops boulengeri; assembly: GCA_026781065.1. Taxonomy (NCBI): domain Eukaryota; kingdom Metazoa; phylum Chordata; class Actinopteri; order Osteoglossiformes; family Mormyridae; genus Mormyrops; species Mormyrops boulengeri. The sequence continues at coordinate 15,726,192 of JAODLD010000047.1, forward strand.
TCTGAATAATCATGCTGTAGAAAAATGTGAACCCCATCTTACTTATGTGATCACACATTATTTGTAGGGATTCCCCATCTCTGTTTTCAGCTGAAAGTCTCTGGTATCAGAAAGGTTTAAGCACCTGCTATAATAAATACAACTAAGCTGGAGATCAAGTGACACAATGCAACACAGATGGCCCCGTGCTTCTCCACTGGCTCACCATTGCCGTCGATGGCAAACTTCTGAGCAGTAGCATTGACTGTCTTGACGCGCTCAGCTTGAATGGCAATGTCGGCCTCCACCAGGGCATGCTTCTGCAGTAGATCCTCCACCCCCAGCAAGTGCTTCCCATAGTCCTGGGAGAGAAGCAGCACCTGAACAGAAGAACCACACAGTGAGCAAACCAAGAGCACTCAAAGCCAGTCATGTGTTCCAGGAATATCAAATTTAACAGATCATTTCATTCTTGCCACGTGTCTCCACTTCTCCTCACCTTCATCTCATCCATCCAGTCCATAATGTAGAGCATCTCCTGGAAGACCTTCTGCAGGCCCAGGTTCATCTCCAGCCTGCCCCGGCGAGCCCGTAGCAGCTCCAGAAGGTACTCCCACAGCCTGATCACGTTGTCCTTGCGTGCCTTGATGCGCTTGATATCGTGGTAGTTCTCCACTTCGAGCTCACGAGCCACAGCCACCACAGCCTGCACGCGCTCCTCGTATGCCGCGATGTCCGTCTCGATGGCCTCATGCTTCTTGGTAGCAGCTTCCACTGCCTGCAGGTCGAATCCAAAGTTGTCCTGTGGAGAGAGAATCCAGCATGTTATTTAAACAATGGTCAGCAGTTATGGGGAAACATTAACATTATTACAATGTGGTTATTACTGTTACTACTATTAGTCATGACATGACATGATATCAGTCACTGTATATGAACATGCATAACAATATTTGTGTCTGTGTGTGTGTATAGGTGCATGTATACATATGTATGTCTATACATCTATCAATATATAAGCTATTCCCTGTTGTGTATATTTGACTAAA
>JAODLD010000047.1:15769023-15794886 GCA_026781065.1 Mormyrops boulengeri
GGCCCCCTTTGATTCTGAGGTTAGCATGTGTGCATGTGTTAAGGCCCCCTTTGATTCTGAGGTTAGCATGTGTGCATGTGTTAAGGCCCCCTTTGATTCTGAGGTTAGCATGTGTGCATACATCAGTTTCATCATCGTCATTATATCCAGCATTTTAGGGGAGGGGGACACTCAACTTTTGCTATAAGATTTATCATTGTACACATAATGACAAATAAATGATCCTGTACCCTGTACCCAGTAGCCAAACATAATTTTTTTTTAAATGTTTTCTTCACCTGAGCAGTGGATTTAAGTAAAGAGCGATGATGGTGCTGGAAATGTCTTTGCATAGAAGCAGCGTTAGCCGCTGTTTACGGCATTATTTTCCTACAATGCTTACAGATGGTTCGTGTTTTGTCTGTCACCCTTTCGCTGTTTATATTTTCCGCCGGGTACCCAAAATGCTGCCACACAAAAGGTTTAAAAGTGTCTGGGGCGTCTACTACGGTAATTTGGTCAGACGCCGACATGCTTATAGCAGCTGATTTGCAGCGCCTTCGCGAGACCGCTTTTCACTCCGACGAGAAATCTCGTCATGTTGTAATATCGCGAGATCTCGTTGCACCCCTAGTGTGTAATTCTCGATAGTAGAAAAAACGTTACTCTTCCACTTCAGCCTTCAGATACAGCATTAAAACTATCTCCCTCCTGCCTAAGACAATAGCAGAAAGCTTTCATTAATGCTGCCTCACTCCTGGCTTGGCAGCAAGCCAGCATTAAAACTGCCTCGCTCCAGCATGGGACGTTAGCAGTAAATGGCTCCATGGCCCCCCCCCTACCAACTCAACTGCATTTCACTGCAATAAAAAGTCAATTTCCTCCAAAAAAATCTGCCGTGACAGGATGTCTAGGAGAGCATTACAACTGCAAATGTGCAGAGCTGTTAAATCTGTATTGAGAAGAGAACTTATGACTGTGTATCAGCTATATCCTAAGCCTAACCTTACCCAGTGAATAGACTAACATCCCACTTTACATCAGCCATATCCAAGACCCAGAAAGCAGTTTGGATTGGGGGGGCTTTCAACCAACCTCAGGTCAGAATCCCTCATTACATGTCAAATTTTCATATTTCATGTAAAAATGTAATGAGTCATGACATCAGAAAGTATATATTACTCATTTCATCAATATTCCTAATTTCATAGATGATCATGTTGTGAGTGATTATCATTGTAATGATTGTCATTTTATTGTGTGTGTGTGTGTACACACACACACACACACACACACACACACACACATATATATATATATCCTTACTTCGGTCTAGCTTCCCTGAGTCATTTTAAACTGTGTGTTTGCCAGAAAGACAGTTTGCAATACAGAACTGCAATACAGAGTCTCAAGATATTACCATAATCAACAATATACAATCTGTATACTTAGAAGAATGCATTATAAAGACCTACATAACATTTAAATGACTGTTACAATTTCATAAAGTCTTATTAACTACATGATGGTCGTACCACATTTTAAGTATGACTTGACTACAATTACTGAATAACTTAGTAACCTTAAGTTACTAAGCAGACCCACAGAGAACCACTTACTGTTAATCATGATGAGAGGTACAACTACATAAACACAATGCATTTCATTATTATTCAATGTCTTGGCGATACAAGAGAATGAGCCATTTGTGAGAACACAGTGTCTAATAACAGAACAAGTGACTGCAAAACTGAAAAGAGCAGAAACCATTTCTCTGGAGTGACAAGTAATGACCCGAAATAGACCGGAAAATACCCTTAGTGTCTGCACTAGAGTCAGAGCCCATTCCAGTGCAGAAGCCCAGGTTCTAACATCAGCAGGGTGCTGTCACTGCTTGTGAATCCTGCATAACAGGGTTCCCAAATTCCAGTCCTGGAGGGCCAGAATGCAACACAGTTTGCAGAGACACACATACTAAACCTGGGAATTAGCTGATTATGGTGTGTCTGAGCAGAAAAATCTGTAAAATGTGCTGGATTCTGGTTCTCCAGTACCAGAATTGGGGAACCCTAATGTAAAACAATACAAGTATGACCTGAGTAGACTTACAGCATAAACCAATTCCTTGAAAGACCACAGGTCAAGAGAACAACCAGGCAATTTAGGAAAAGTCTGCAAAACTGTATTTTTACAAAAACGTTAAGGACCAAACAACAGCAATCGAATAACTATTACAAAAGCAGGAAACTCAGGGTGACCTAGCATTTAAGAACAAATAAAAATCCTGTTATCTATCATAACTACATCACCCATTCTGCTTTGGATTAACGACAAAGACCAGCTCCACGTTGCGACGCCCACTCACATCCTTAGCATTGGCTATGAAAGAGTCACCGGGATCCAGCTGCGCCCAGACCTGTGGGATCACATCACCTTTCAGTCATTCTGCAGAACATCACCGTGTAAAACGACTGCCTCTCCGTACTCTCACACAGACACAGCTAAATATTATTCAGATTCCTCAATAATCGACACAGACCTGCCCACATGGTCACAGTGACACTGAGACCTGCGAATGCACCCTATTCCCAATCTCCAAGTCCCAACCGTGCCTTTCATTTCTAGAACTCAATTTTTAACCACAAAAAACAAGGATGGAGAAAAACAAAATCAAAAAAATGTGAATCTTGCTACAAGTACACTGAAGACTAAACTAGTCAGCCATTTATTTCACTAACATTAGTCAGACAGATTGTACAAGACTATCTAGCCTGTTGTGGGGAATGCCGCTGACAAAATCCGACATCTTAACTGAACTGAACACAAACGTACTCACTATGTTCCTGCATTTATACATTTCAGCACACATGCAGGACTTTACTGTTTACTAGTTAAAATCGGCTATATACCCATCAGGTAACTAAATACGTAAAAAATTGCAAAAAGTCAGCAAGCAGGCCTAATTTATTAATCAGTCCGCACGGTAAAACAACGCAATCTAGCAGTGGCATGTCATCATTATATACTGAACTCAGCTGTGGCAAAAATTGTAGATGGTCAGCTTTTTACCACATTATCATTTAAGAGCTTGCATTATGCTGGCATGGAATTTCATGAGTAAAACTGTTTAGTAGAGATGCAGCGATCCGATATTGGGATCGGCATCAGCGCCAATTCACACCTGTTTGAAGGGTAGGGTACCGGCATGTGTGATCGTGCCACATCCGATACTTACTTATTTCGTTTTTGGCAGTCTCTACAAAGATAGCTCCTATTACGTGTCAAACGTATTTGTACAATCAGTGGCACGACAGCTCCTTCCCATTTCAGATGTGTTTTTTGCCGCATTCAAGCTGAACGTCAATGCTGCCACTTCGACTTCCGGCTTCTCAGTTGGCGTAAGCGGAGTGACTTCCGCCTGCAGTGACGTCATGCGCATAACCTTCGCAGTAGGGATAGCGTAAGAACATCAGATAAGCGGTTGGTGATCTGGGAGTATTTTACACTTTTAACAGGAACCAGTAGCACAGCGATTTGCAATCTTTGTGAAAGTTTTGAGAGGTGGGAGTAGCGTTCAGTGGAAAATCCCACTAAACAGAGCGCGCGCAATTTTTGCGAGACAATGCGAGTAATACGAAAAAAGCAATGGATGATTTGGGATTTGTTACTGTATCTCGGGCTGTTTTGCGTGCTCGCTGCAGCTTGTGATACAGGTGTGGCTGCTATTGCAACGAAGTGTAAGTGACACTGTTCCCAGTGGGAGAAAAAATAAGCATTCACCAGTTGCGCATCCTCGTTTTGAAGATATCCCAATTTAACTGAATTGAATGCCTCAAAAACGCCTAAAACAAGATGTACAAAAGAGGTGGAACCGAACCGTATTGTGTATGTGGAACAGGTTATGTATGTTTCTAGTAGCCTAATTAAAGATTTTTTGGAACACATTTTTCATCTGTATTTACTAGTTTCAAAATGTGAACTATATTATATATGTGTGTGTGTGTGTTTGTATTAAATTTATATATTAAATTTAAAAGAGCTTTTGTATCGGAATCTGTATCTGTATTGGCAGTTCCGATCCGAATCTGTATCAGAATCGGATCGGAACTGAAAAATGTGGATCAGCCCATCCCTACTGTTTAGGCAAATATATTTCCTGTTATATTCCTGTTATATTCCTGTTATATGCCTTACATTATTCACATTTAATAAAAAGCCCACAACGATGCCTCAAAGCAGACCTAACCAAATGAAACAGGTTTTCAGATAGTGCAAACGTTCCATAATTTTCTCACAAACTTGTCAGAAATTCACACTACACTGTACAACTTCATCACTATGATATCTTGTTTTTTAGAGTAAAGTCTAAGCTCAAATTTTCAGCAGCAGTCTCTCTTAATGGTAAACACAAGACACTCATCCCATAGTTAGTTAATTAATGCCAGTCAAGTCATTGAAGACAGTCATATATATTTTTTGTTCATTCATGCATTCAATGGTACATCACAATGTCCTCAGCAGCATGTATATCAATGACACAGCCATTGCCTTGAGTGTGTCTGAGCTCACGACGCCTTCATACGCACAGCTGGTGGCCAGTCCCTCCGATGGGACACACTAATGAAGCAGGGCGTATCACACCGCAGGGACCTGGGATCACTCTGCCCCCCCACCCCATCAGGATGGCCAAGAGAACAAAGGCAGAGAGACGCAGAGAACTGTTTATTTAGATTATTAACTATTGCCAGCTGTTTACTGACTGTGCTGAAAACTGCAGGAATATTTATCTGTAAAACTGAAGAGGACTCCAAAGAGCCACACCTACAGCACGTTAAACCGAAAAAAGCGAAGCTCATCAGCCACCTGAAAGTGTAACCTAGCCATCCTTATTTTATATGCACTGTACTGTGGATCAGGAGCGGTCAGCTTTTACATAGAAACACTGATTCGACAGACCTGCAAGCAGGCGTCCCGCATCAGGGGCCTTGGATAATGACAGGACTCAGCAATTATTTCATACACACAGAGACCATTCAAGCCCCTTGCCATCCTCCCCCCGAAAGAATCGGCCTTCCTCACGCTGGCATTCTGATGTTAGTCACTCAGCTAGGTGTGGATACCTTGCATCTAAGTGGGAAAGAACAATTACGCTGCAGCCTGGCCGACACAGCCAGGAGAACAAAGTGCTCTGCATGTCCCAAGCCGGCCACATGTCACTGCACACACGACTGCTCGTTGGCCCCGCAGCTCTCGTAGCCTGGCGCCATCCCGGTGATCTGTTTAGGCTGCTTATCCCCAGCCTCTGTCTGTGACACTCTGGCGTGTCCATTCTTCTGAGGACACGCCTTTGTTTACCATTCAGGGACAGTCCTTTGATGTAAGAACATAAGAGCAGCGACTTCAGAAACACGCTAAACGGCCTCCCATTTAACAGTGAACCATATAGCACTACCTACACAGACTGAACCGTGTGCGTGTTCATGTGAAACTTACTGTACCTGATCTCTGGTTTGCTTGTCCTGCATTCTGACTTCCCAAATCTAAGGTTGTTTCTTCTATTACATTCTATCAACACAACGCACAGCTTTACAAATGACAGATGTAAACGTCTTCCATAGCCTGGAAACCAAAGCATTTCATCTATTCCCAAGAGCCACAATCAGTGTGGATATATTATTTTGTGAAAGCTCTCAGCACACGCCCAGTGAGACAGCTGGCTATGACATCATAAATCTACAGCGTATGCAGTCCCAGAGCAGCTTCCAGACTGGAGTAAAATCTGACCAGTGCATTTCCCAACCCCCGAGAAATGGTGAATAATCGGAACCCTTAAGTGGTTTTCTTCTCCTCAAATGTAGACAGATAACTCAAGCAACACTGTGTTATCCAAACACCATGCTATTGTTGAATTAATCATTCGGTAAACGAATAAAGACTAAGATCATCTATAACTGCATGTAACTGGTCAGAAAAGCCCAAAGCCTCAGGATAAGATCATGAAACATCTCAAATCATCCATCCTTTTCAACCTGGGTTCTGACTGTAAACATCAGCAGTAAATATTATCATTATTTATGGGATTTGAAAGCACTACCCCCCTGTCAGCGTAAGCGTCCCTAAGTGATGGCCGTTCACCTCACTGAGGGCTCATTCAGCATCCGAGTTCCCAAACTGTCTAGGATGTAAGGAGGCTTCTGAAAAAACCTGCGTGTGAAAAAAGAATGGTGCTATTTAGATTTCTCAAACTATATAATACACACAAACAGGGGCAAAATGGGGGGGGGGGGGGATACAGGGGCACTAAAATATTTGAAATCGAAATGAGTTGATCTGGATTGGGGGACCAATCTGATATGCTTTCATAGGGCCCAAAATCTATAGTGGTGCCCCCACACACAAGCACTACTAATATCTGTGTGTTGCATTTTAAAATCTTTTGTTATGGTTTTTAACAGCAGAGAACACGAATTAACTGGACTAATTAACATATGGAACGCCGCACTACAAAGACAGATTTCGACACGACTGCCATACTTTTACTAAGGTAAATGAAGTACACCACTTACAAATTTTAAAATGTACATTAATTAGCTCTGAACATACTCATCTACAAACTGCAGACTGGGAAAATGTCATCACTTTCACCATGAGGGCTGAATGAAATCTATGAGCACATTATTATGTTTTATATACGTCCTTCTAATGTTGCAGTGTTTGCATCCGTCACAAACCCAACACCGAACTGGATACTAATTTCAAAATAAACATCCAGACTTCAGCCTTGAGCCCAATGCAACACTTTCAGGGGGGTTTAGTTTGTGCAACATCCTGACTAAACAGCCAATAAGAAAAGAGACGAAATAAGAAATCACTAGACCATCTACAACAACCAATACATAAAGGCATTTTCTAAGCTTTCGCTGTCTGCAGTCCACCTTCTTCTATAATCAGAATTTTGTACCCGACAAATCGTTGCCACGAAGGAAAAGCTATTACCCACGACCGGCCACGTATCTCCACATGTCTATCGCTATTCCTTTATTTGCTTTGCAGCATGCCATGACTGCAGTGAAGTCCGTATGATGCGAGGGGAAGCTCTCCAAAATGGTGCTCCGTTCAATGCGGAGCCGCAGGCGGCTCTTCCGCGCCCGCATCGCTGCTGCATCGCCGGCCAAAAGCCAGATCCACATGCACTGCTGAAATGGGAGGTAAATCACAGCAAACGGCCAAAAATGCCGGAAAATCACAAAAGAAGGTCTCAAAAATAAGCCATTAAACAAAATCGTACAATGACTCGTAACATCAGGGGCCGTTTGTGAAGCATCAACCTGTGGAAAGGTATTGGAAAAAAAGCAACAATATGGGGCTGCTAATTTGATGCAACATTAGTAAAGTGACAGCCCTCGGGGACACGGGGGCAGTTCGGCACGTGTTATTTTGCATCGGAATATAAATACGTTACTGCTAAAATAAAGCGCCTTTCCAGCGAGCTGCAGGTTACAGCCGACGTGCTGCCTACCTGCACTTAATATCTCCAAACCCCCGACATATGTAACTGGATACTATTATGATGTCTGCTACATAAACTGTCCCATATTTTTGTTGTATATGTATTATGAATACATCTTTAAAAAAAATCTGCAGTTTATCCTTTTAAAAACACAGCGCTTTAGCTTTCAAAACGCACACCCGCACGACCACGCCTATTCGCATCCCCTGCTACATAATGCTCTTACCTCTAACCTGTAGCCCACCTACAAATAGATCGTTGTATTGCGGTAGATGCAGTAAAATACATAAAATTCACAGTACATTAATGTACATTAAACTCCAGCCTTAAAAAAACCGTCCCAGTATAATTATATATTTACTACTTAAGTATCATAACCTTATGCTGAATAATCCATTACGGGCAACCGCAAGAATTAATGTACCGATCGCCAAATGTTCCCAAATAATCTGATTTTAACGCAATACGCAAACACGCCGTGACTCCGCATCGACCTTCACTGCGCATCAAGCTCATCCTGATGCAGAAGCGCCGTGATTTGCTTCGAGGGTCCAGCCCCGGTACTCACCGGCTCGCGTGTCTGCCGTGGAAGGTGAAGGGCAAGCGGAGCAGTGAGGGACGCAGAGAGCGAGCGAGCAGGGGCTGCGCACTGCCTCTGGGCTGGGCTGCTACTGCCGACTGCTGCACTGATCCGGAGGGGAGAACCGGGGGGAGGGAGGCGGAGACTCCGCGCAACGCTGCACGAAAATAATAACAAGGGGGGCCGCATGCACGGCGAAATTGGGAGTGTCCGCTGCTGTGGGGCGCATAGGATTCTCAGCGGTGCCACGTTTTGCAGTTATATTACTGTACAGTGATACTTAAGCTAAAATTAAGCCTGATGGGCCGCAAATGATGCTTGTTGCCCCTTGTTGGACTATATTTAAATGCCTTTACTTCTTGTCATCCCCAGTCCAGTCATTAATGTCATTCCTCCTGCATGCCTGTGTCCATCCAAACATTAGCCTTCCCTTTTTGATCCCTTGCAATCTTGTTTCCAATCTCTGCTCTTTGAGTTCAATGAAACCCCTTTTGCCGTTACACCTGCCCTTGAGTCCTTCGACCCTCCTAACATATAACAGTAATAACCTTGAGGTAAGCATAAGCAGTTCTAGACTCAACTTAGGGGCTTCAGTCCCCCTAAAAATAATTCTTCTAAAACCATTTAGCAATTTGTCCCACATACTTTTCATACACATTGTATACATTATCTCTGCAAACTTTATTAAGGGGTCCCCCCCACTCAGCAAATTTAATGGAGGGGGACTACGTGACTCAGATAAGGGTGTAGGAGAGGGTTGGATATTGGGGGGGCTGTACATTTTCCATGCCTTAAAAGCACACCTTTGGCTGAAGATAGGAAGATATAAACCACAATATTGGCATGGTTGTTACACAAGCTAAACCCTCCTGAACAGATTTAATTGTTGTCCAAAGTAATCATTTATGCAGCTGAATATTTGAAGTACATTGTTCAAGTGACCTTGAGGAGGAACATGGGATCTTTGACCTTAGCAAATAATTTTAAGATTGCTTTTCGTTTTTGGTTTTCACTGAGAAGTCATTCAATGAGATGTCTTATTGATGGTCTCAGCTGGTGACAAGATCACCACAATCAGGGAAGTTGAAAGACATGAATATCTGTTTAGTATATTTGCATTAAATGTAAGCAATTTTTAGTAATATCATGGCATTACCTCTACTTCCATCCTGTGGGGCTGATTTCTGCCTTACATGTGTGTGTGGAAAATTTGCAGGCAACTGGCTTTCTTCGCAAGCTCCAGAAATATGCAGTCAGATGCACTGGTATCTGGAAATGAGTGCTGGTTTGCCCTGCAGTGACCGGGCATCCCGTCCAGGGTGAACACCAGCCTTGTGCTCTACAGTGTCTGGTAAGGCTGCAGCCGTCCTGTAACTCTAAACAGCACCATCAATTAGAAAGTGGATGTGTATTAAACCACATAGTTTAGGATGAACAGTAATTAGGATGTTCAATTAGAAAATGTAAACGTATCGTATCAAATAGTTTAGCATGAATAATAATAATAATGTATTTTCTATGATCTCTTTCTTTAAAATTTGGTATAGCATCAGCAACACAATATGAATACTACTACTGCTTTATTGATCCCTCATGTGAAAATTCCTTTGCCTGGAGGATAAGGGCCCTGCTTAAAGGCCCATAGCCATGATAACTCTACTGAGCCCAGGCTTAAACCAGCAACCTTCCAATCACGGACACAGAGACGTAGCCTGCTGAGCCACACACTGCTCCCGAGGCGAAATGTATAATCAGAACAGTATCAGTGATGGGAAGATGAAAGGTAACATAACAAGTAAGTTCTATGGTGCCAGTCTGGGGCACAGAAACAAGTCTGTGCTATGCACAGCACCTCTTCAAAATAAGAGTCGCATTTTGTTTAATTTAACAAAGCTTTATTTGTCATTTGTACCCCTACATTGCAATGTGGCTTTTTTGGACATCCCATCTTGCTCTGCTTTTTTGGACATCCAATCTCGCTCTGCTTTTTTGGACATCCAATCTCGCTCTGCTTTTTTGGACATCCCATCTTGCTCTGCTTTTTTTCCTAATATAATTGTGGTATGCATATTATACCATTTTTCATTGCAGTTGTGAAAAGTTCAGTCAACATTTATAGCAGAAGGAACTAAAAACTCAGCTATTGAATGAACACACTCATCTCTCTCACCTCTAGCCATCACTGCTGTTTTAGAAGAATTTTATAACAGAATCCCTTAAAGCTATATTGTTAAAAAATCTATTTGCTTTGTCAGTAATCTCCAGTTGTTTTCTGAGAATAAACCACTTTCTGTTTAAAATGGTACCATTGTCTGTCAGAGTAAGTAAAGCTTATTGATTTTTAAATTTACCACAATTAGACAAGTATACTGTGTATACAAAGGAAGAGATCAGTTTAATTCCATGTCATCCGATGTTAGCACTGCATTGTTACACAGTTCCTTATGTTCTTGTGCTTATCCGGTGTAGTACTTCCTTGCAGGTTTCAGTAAATAAAAGAATTAGCACTGAGGGATGCTGCAGCCATGAGGCTGAAACAGTGTGGTCTAATCAAAAGAAAAGTCAAAATCACGATCAGAAAGACGGAGCAATCAAAAGAGGTCAGTTAAAGCCAGCTTTGCCGAAATGTTACCATACTATCCATGATTATTTAAGAATTAACAATAAAACTAATTTCTTAAAACATAATCTGTACATATTCCAAATGTGGCACGATATAATTCAATAATTTTATAATTTTCTAACATGCGCACTGTTAGATTCCAGCTCTGGTGAGAGCTGGCTAGCTGGTCCTTGTCCTGTCAGCTGCACATAGCGATCATTATCTGTACTGGGTCAGGTACGCTGCCAAAGCAGCGCTAGGTCATCGCGCTCGCAGAGGGTTGCACCATGCAGTTACTATCCTGGAATGTTTGCAGCTAAGAAATGAAAGCCAAATGTAGACAGAGCCCCTCCCCTTTGTGGGGAGCGCGGTCTCCTCCAGCTGCCAGTAGATTGTAATGGGGATAGGCGCTTGCCCCAGTTGCCTCCATGCCTGTTTTTGATCCCGCTGCTTCTGACATATTTTGGCCTGGGTGTGACTCCAACTGGAGTGAGGTCATTCCATTTCCTCTTCGTGTTTTATGCTGCCCTGGTTGTGAGCTTGACCCCTCCGAGTCCAGGAATGTGTTGGTTCTGCCAAGAGCTGTAAACTCACTCCACACAAAGGTCCCATGACGCTAGAAAGGGAAACAAACATAAAATTATCCATCGAAATGCACAGAATGACTGGGATTTACAGCTGCGGCTGACTTAATTTACTAGTTGGAGGCCAGGCCCATAATGATCCTTACTGCATGAAGGCTCAGACAGGAGAAAACAATAAAAATGAACACTCTTTAATGAGTATCCATTCAAAAACATCAAAGTATGCAACTAATCACCCATCCATATTAAAAGACTACACGTTAATATCACTTAGAAATTATATAGATTATATCAGTAAAATGGAAGATATGTATACAATTATGTTTTCTATACAATTAACCCTTTAAGTGGCACATGCAGAAAAAGGCATTGGAAATATTTTTTTTATCATTTCTGAGGTCTGTAGGCCAATACAAACAAAAATCAATAGTTTTTTCAAACACTGAAAAATGCAGTTTATGTATTACAAAGGTATACCAAACGGTAGTCTGCCATTTGGTGGAGCGGACACTTAAAGGGTTAAGCAGTTTGATTTTAAGACCTTGAGTTTAACATAGATAGTTACAGGTTAAAAGTGGATTACATGTTTGCATGACAGATTGAGGTGATATGACCAGATCAGCTATCCCTTACCAAATAAACTTCAGTAATTTGGTCTTAGATAGTTAGCTAACCTCAAAATGGAAGGTTAAGAAAAGGAAAAAAAATAGATTAACAAGGCTGTTACTATAATACTTAATGGTAGTATAACCAGCCATCTAACAAAATCACTCTAATTTGCCATCTGCTGAACTTCATAAATTACGGCCTTTGCCGTCATTTCTGCTAACGACATCTAGCTGACGGACAGCAGTAACAAGCAAGCTTATTTTCTCTTCCCTGAATGGTCTAAATAAAATAAATATATAATTGCTGTCAGCCAGAATACCCCTCACTGTAATTACAGTAAATTACCCAAAATGATTTCATAACTTTTATATTTTTTCAGTTGCTCCACACCACTGGAAGAGGGACGTTATCTCTGGAAAGATGACCAAGACCTCAAGACCATGCAATCGGCAAGGGGATCACCAAGGATAGACATGTCAATGATACAGCCAGGATGATTGCATTTGTCAAGGAGGGAGAACAGCCCATGGAAAGAACCAAGAACAATCGTGTTGGCTTGCTCCACACAGCACGACACTGGGTGATCGTTGGATGACAGTTGAACGGGATAGGCAGCTGGAAATTCCAGTGCGCATCATCCAGTGCACTCTGAGAGCTGAAATCATCATGGTCTCTGAGGCTATAAAACAACTCATCCTCCTGGAGCTAACTGTGCCTTGGGAGGAAGCAACACTGAGGGCGTGTCCAAGTCAGTGCAACCGAGGACGCATGATTAACTGAAGTTTGTAATGTCAGTATTATTAATGAAATCCAAATCTGAAAGAGCTATACTCAAATCTCCTTTTATAAACCTAACAGAGCTGTAATTTGATGCATTGCATTCACAGATGTACACAGACCTCAGAAACAGTGCCATAACACTTCATATTCCTCTGTAAAGCTGAGCCCAAACCATCAGGAAGACGTATGATGCAATCAGAGTAGCCTTTCCCTACATTAATGATAGGAAATGGAAAAAAGGCTTTATATGAATCTCATGACATTATTGGCACAATGCTAGCAGCCGAATCACATACAGTTTAGCCATAAATGTTAGAGGTCAGACGCCTTACTAACAAAGTAATTTAAGATCTTTACCTTTCCTTGATATGGTTGGTCCTGTAGTTTCCTTGAATCAAACTGATGAATGAAACATATCTTCTCCAGCAGTGGTTTCTGGGTACTTGTCGGACTAACCGTTGGAACTGTGTAAACCAATAAAAGACTTGAAAACACTAGAGCAGCGCCAAGGAATTTGAGGTTTAAATTCATAATTAGAACATAAACAGATATACTGTACTTATGAAGCATATAACACAGCATGTAGACATCTGTAAAATGTTAAACACATACAGATATATAAGTTATTTGTATGTATGCTTTATTGTTGGCTTTATGAGGAAGTCCACTGCACAGAAATGTAAACAATGCTGCTTGAAGATCAAATACTTAGAAATTCTGATCACTCTCCATGTTGTCAGACTCTCCTGTTTACATTGCACAGGTCTGATTTGGGAAATCTACTCCTTTGCATACATAACATGCATATTTATATTTTTGTATCTACAATTCTGCTGCTACTTTCTCACAGCTTACTCCATCAAGAAGAACAGTGTGGCTGAGCAGGCTGGTACTTTGATATCTCTTCTAAGCGGTGAATGGGCCAACGAAATCCCTCATCCTCCACTACGGAAATGGCTGATCGTCCAATGCAATCATCCCCATTAGTAATTATGTCTTTAGCTCTGGCACTACTAACTTTGAATACTGAAACTATAAACATTTAAACTAGAATAGTGGCTGACAGAGACAACAGCATTGTATTCCTTGGACAGCCCCATCTCCTGCTCCACCCATCTAAGTCTCACACAATCCCCAGCCTCAACAATTTCTAGAAATACTGGATGAATCAAGTGGAAATGTGAAAGCCAATAAATGTGTTTTACCCAAATGCTCCAAGTCCTAGCTGTGACACATACAGTTGTGGTCAGACGTTTACATCATCAGAGGCACGAATGTCATATTAACTTTGGGCTTTTAATGATCTATTTGAACCATTCTTTTTCGAGGGTGGAATGGGTATACAAGATATATCTTCAATGATTTTTAAAAACAAGAATTGGGGGCAAAAGTTTGAATTTATTTTGGATTTTCTGCAATCCACACAGGGTCAAAATTATACTTACAGGCTGAAACACCCTCTAATTGTTGGATAAATGTCCCTTAGCAAGTTGCACCTTGACCAGACGCTTTTTGTAGTCATCAACAAGCTTCTGGCATAATTCTGGCTGGATTTTTGACCACTCTTCTTCGCAGAATTGGTAGAGTTCATTTAGAATGGTTGGTTTCCTGGCACGGACCCGGCTTTTAAGCATAGTCCACAAATTTTCAATAGGGTTGAGGTTGGGGCTTCGAGAAGACCAGAAGCTTAACGTTAGTCTGTTTTACCCAGTCCAAAATCAGTTTTGATGTGTGATGGGATCATTGTCCTGTTGGAACACCCAATTGTGTTCATGTTTCAACCGTCTAGTTGTTGATTTGAGGTGAAGTTGAAGAATTTGGAGGTAGTCCTCCTTCTTCATTATTCCATCCACTTTGTGCAGTGCACCAGTACCACTGGCAGTGAAACAGCCTCAGAGCATGATGCTGCACCACCATGCTCGACAGTTTGTACAGTGTTCTTCGGTTTGAAAGCCTCACCTTCACTCCTCCAAACATACATGTCATTGTGGCCAAATAGCTCAATCTTTGTCTCGTCTGACCATAAAACTTTTCTCCATAAGGATTTGGCTTGTCCATCTGGGCAGCTGCAAACTTCAGGCGAGTTTGAAGGTACTGATTTTGGAGGAGGGGTTTCTTCCTTGGTCGGCACCCTCTCAGCCCCTCCCACACGCTTTAAAAGCGATAGGTGAAAATCCGCGATATAGAAAGACCATATAAATAAACATTTTTTATAATTTGAGTGTTAAAATACCCCTCCCACAAGCTTTAAAAGCATTGGTGAAAATTTATATAGCGGGGGCATGATAGCTGAGCCGCAGTATAGCGGGGGATCACTGAATTAAAATATCTAGGAAATGTATGAATATATTGGAGCCTGTATGTATAATTTTGACCCTATGTGGATTTACACAATAAATAGAATACATATTTATTTTTCTTTTGCAATATGAACAACATTTTTCATGGCATAAGAAGAAGACCGTTTTTTTTCTTTTTGTGTACATTCATCTAATTTATTTTTAACTAATCTTAAATCAATAAATACAATAAAACAAACAAACAAAGGGGAAACCCCTAATCTCAACAATGACAACCTTAACTCCCACCCAGCCCTAACCAGACCAATCTAAATGCAAGACTGTTGGCACCTTCTGTTATTTGATTCAGGTCAGGTCAGGTTGGGGAGCATGCACTGGTACAGCTGCACAAAAATAATGACTTATTAAGGATACTGACACTTATAACTATCTTATGGTCCCTGTATTAGGCCTACTGTTCCTCCTAGGTCAGGGTTTCATTTCTGGATCTCCAAAACTATACTAAACGTGGGCAAACATCATATTTATGTCTTAAAATACTTCTGAAAATTGTACCACAGATGGATTGTTTCAAAACCTAAATGAACAGATTATGTATTGAATATTTTAAGTCTGACATTTCCAGATTAGGATTTACCAGTAATTGAAGAAAAGGTAAGAACTATATAGCTGGATATGAACATCAAGGTTTGTTATAAAATATATTCATCAGCATCTCATATTTGGCAATAGCAGATTATTCCTTACCAATGCCAGATGCCGGATACTTATTGGGATTCATTCCATATCTGGTGCAGGCTGCAAGGCTTCCAGGGCAGGCCTGGAAGTCACTTCTCTGAGCACTGTCTCTGCTGTATGGCGCCATGGATTTCACGTTCAGCTCGGATTCTTTGGCACATCCATTAAACTGCTAAGCTCAAAGGTGTAAATGATATAGTGAGTGCAATATATATCAAACAGATGCCCTGGGACACATCATCAGTGATGTTACCTGGGGTCACAGGGTGTTTCGGGTCTTTCAACATCATACACCCTCACCCAGGTCACCTGGCCAGGGTTGATCAGGCCCGAATCTGTGTCCCAGCAGCGTTTATCCACGGTTCTGCTCTCTTTATCCAAAGCAACCTAGTGGCTCTCTCTGCGGCTTCAGTTGCGGACCTGATCGCCTTCCTTTTCTCCTGCCCATTGATACCTACCAGAGTGAACACTCTGCAGAGAGATCGACCACCAAAACCTCTACAGCTCACCTCTAGAGGTTCACAAGGAGTTCACCAACCCTGCCTCCCACACCCCTCCAGTGTCAATCCCGCCACTATCCCCAGATTTGACACCAGAAGAATCTGCTTGCAGTGCCGGCTGCAGTTTAAAGTCATTTTAAAAAATCTTTCAATAATTAAAAAAATCCAGCATTTTAAATATGAAGGATGCATTCACATTATAAAATGTTCCCATATAGGCATCGCATAAGAAAATACTGCATGCCCAGGAAATAATGCAATGCACGCTATACATTTCAGACTGAAAGGATAGTATTAATAATATAATAGAATTATAAATGCTATATTAAAATGCATTGAGTATTTGCTCTTGATTGAATGTGAACGCTACCTGCGCGGTGTCTATGTACGCCATTGGCTCGTTAAGGAACCTCACGTTGCTTCGTATGCATTTCGCGTTTCGCGGATGAGGGATATTGTGCGTTTTGAGCTCATTTATTTCTTCCGAGGTTCTTCTTTGGTACGTATGATGGTTATAAATCTTATCTGCGTCGAGCCTATCTGGCACATTTTCATCAAATATCCTGTGTGTGTTGGAACTGAAATAGATGGAGAGAGAGACCGTGAATTTCAGGACAAAAATTACGAAAAAGTCAGCGAGTCGACAGGTGTTAAAAGTTATATTTCACGAAATGAGAGAAAATACCACTTTGCAGCTTAATCTCTTCTCGTGGCAACACGGCTAGTGACAATTAAATTACTTTCCTGTGTTTTTACTTTCTTCTCTACAACAAAGTATTTTTATTTAAAAAACCATAAAATACTCACCGAAAAAACTGGAGCACTTTCTTCTTTCGAGGCAGGCAGATGTCAGCGCCGTAATGCATGTCGTAATGTGTTATTTTTGGGAAACTATCTTTTATATTAGTTGTCATTAAGAGTTACGAACAGTGTCCAGTTCCTGGGCTACGCCGTTGCTATGCAACAGTCTTCCGCGTGACCAAGCTGCCTACGTATCTATCTACGTAAGCGAACGTCATTCCTTCCATTTCCTGTAACCTCTCATCCTAAGGAAATATGGACCTGATATTTATCTGAATATTCTCACCACCTGTGCTTTATGTTCTTCCAAGAAATATTTAGACTGAAACAACATCACTCCTTCTTTGAGATTTAATGGATATCCCATTGTCTTCTAGTAAAAATAGCATTTCAACTATTATTTTTTTTACTATTCAGAACACAAATTCCAGATATCTGTAGTTCAGTTTTGGCTAGTACAAATCATCATTTTTACTAGTAAGAACTGTATTGCTGCTAGTAAAAATTTGTATTATAGATATCTATAACTCAATTTTACTGGTAATATTTACCTCTGCCTTCCTTGAACTTTTTCCTCTCATATCCAAAATTCCATTCATACTGTAGATATATATAATTCAAATATTACTAGTAAAAATTCGTAGATATATACATTTTAGTTTTGATTAGTAAAAATACAAGGTCCACTTATCCATAATCCAGTTTTCACTAGTAGGAATGTCATTGCAGATATCTGCAGTTCTGTTGTTACTAGTAGAAATTGACATTCAAGACATGTTATATCAGATCTCTAAAATATAATTCCAGATATCTGTACATATTTACTGGTAAAACTGAATTATGGATATGTGGGCCTGGATTTTTGACTAGTCAACATTAAGATGTAGTTTTTACTATTGAAAAGTAAATTATGGATATGTACAATATGAGTTTTTACTGGTAAAAATGGATCTTTGGATATGAGAGGCAAAAGTTTAATGGAAGTCAAAGGAAATATATTACTAGTAAGAACTGAGTTAGAGATATCAATAATAAAAACTGAGTTATATATATCAATGAGGTCAATAATATTGCCCAGCGTTGCAATAACTCATGGCATCATGAAGCTAGTCACCATGATAACGGTACCATTTATGCTGCTCATCAGTAGATGACACTGATCCCCAGCCAGCGCTGTGCCTCAGACCGTAATCCTAGCTGGGGGCAGTGAATGTCTAGAACCAGGGTCCCTCTATGCTGAACTGAACAAGTATATCTTTATCCTGGACTTGAATAATGATGAGCTAGAGTCTTGCACACTAGCTGGAGACGTTCCACGGCTAAGGAGCTCTGTAGCAGAATCATCTGCTACATCATCTTCCCACTCTAACAGATAAGTAATAGATAACCTGCCCCTTGATGGGGAAGCAAATGAAAGTAATCTGGGGAAAAGCTATTCAGGGCCATATAGGGTTAGTAATAATATCCTAAAATCAATATGAAATGTAACAGAAAGCAAATGTAACAAAGACAGAAATGGTCTAATGTGATCGAATTTCTTGGTCCTTGTAGGCACTGTGATTGAAGTATTCTGTACCAACTGAAGTCTCTTTAAGGACCCAGAATTACGCCCAGACTGCAGAGCCTTACCGTAACCTTACAAAGGCCTGGTCCATTATTCCACACCATGGGAGGATGGCATCTCATACCCTTGGCTCAGATATTCCATATTCTTCAGAGGAAACAAAGCTGATCTAGCAATATTATGAATGATTCTGTTCATGGGCTTTGTTTATACAGCTCTGATCACTTGAGTACGAAAAACTAGTGAAACCTGTCATGACTGACATCTCAATTTTGTACGTATTTTCCCTGGTAACAAATTAAAGGACATGTAATTTAGACAACAAGGAAGTACTTATGTTACATTTGAAATAATCGATATTTCTCCTGAAAAACCCACAGGATATTAACCGTGGCCACATCTCGAGTTTCCTTGTGTTTATTTGCATGGGCCTGGATCTGTTCCCGATTTACATATCGTGCTTCCTACAGCCCAGACAGAGGCACGGCGGTTGAACACCATGGACTGAAGATCTCTGACAGCTGTACAGATATGTGGAAAGTATAAGACCCCAATGGTAAAACTAATGCGTAGTATCATAGATTATCTCACATCTGTAAACAATATTACCATATATTACATTCAGCTGCCTCTTAAAATCACTTCCAGAGGTAATGTGCTCCTTTTTCACATTTCACTGTAGCTACCAGAATCACCTCTTACAGCAGGTGGTTATTGGCTTAGGACCCACATTTTTTGTTGCTCATTAAGTCACAACCCAAATGTTTAAATCAAATATATTTCACAAACAAATAGTGTAGTAATAGCAGAAAATAATGCAGTATCAGTAGCACAATGCCTTCATGCACTGGTAAAGCACAAAAAAGGATGCATTATAAAAAAAAACTCAACAAAATATCTTTAACCACATGTTCTGTGACACAATGAAAATGGTCCCTCAACCCACTATTGGGTTATGACCCAGCATTTGAGAAAGAATGTGTTACAGGATGTAATATTTTAAGGCACAGGTGGGGGGCGGGGGGTATTGGACTATATTAAGCATTATCCAAATAAAATATTATCCATTAATCATCTCATGATCATTCAGGAAACACAGTGACGTATGGGTTGGTCACCCCTGTTTTAAGGCTCCGTGTTTACTGTAGGGCAGCATGGTACTGCAGTGGGAAGGCTGGGGTGTCAGTCCTGCCCCCGCTGTGTGTATATGGTACTGCATGGTTTGGGAACCATGAATTCTACTCCATGAAGTTCCACAGCAAATCAGTGATCTGACGTGGCAAACCTATTTCAGAATGATTGACCAAGAGCAGCTTTATTTTGGCCCAGTCAGTCCTAACCTAAATTCTACCGAACTGAGCAACACAACCATATAAACCCATAAATGTCACTGACCTCAAATAGTTCTGCATGGAAAAACGCAAAAATTCCTCATGGGAGACTAATGCTCAATAGGTACAATAAGCATTTGGTCGCAGCCAGTGGTGCTATAGTCAGCCAGTTAAGAAACGTAAGGGGGGGCCATGTCCTTATTATTCTTAGCAGAGCTATTTGGTATCGCTCAGATTCCCTTATCTAGCACTTGGCTTAAGACACCCAGTGTCTAAATATGTAAATACAGAAAATCTTGGGGGGGTGGCCAGGGAT
The DNA here is from genome assembly GCA_026781065.1 of Mormyrops boulengeri. Classification (NCBI taxonomy): domain Eukaryota; kingdom Metazoa; phylum Chordata; class Actinopteri; order Osteoglossiformes; family Mormyridae; genus Mormyrops; species Mormyrops boulengeri. The sequence goes on from JAODLD010000047.1 coordinate 15,789,218, forward strand.
GGGGGGGGTTTCTTTTTTCCCCCCAGGGGCCTATTATACTGTATATAGCACCTTGAATTTGAAAGTCTAATATGCTGCTAAAACATGAGGACAGCACTAAAGCACATTTTTCTAAAATATCTCATCGACAACATGGTTAAAAATACATTTAGATACACGTCAGACTCACTGAGCAATGCACCCTGGCTGAATTGTTCAAAAGTAAAATGAAAAAGTACAAAAATTACATGGCTTTACAACTCTAGAAACAATTATTCTTATTGGTACTGCAGTGCACTTGTAAATAATAAATAACTTAGATGTAATATGGTCATACACATGTATGATATAATAAAAATTATTTTTAAGTGTTTTCTTGAAATACATACAATATTTAAATACATACAATATTTACAATTTTACAATTAAAAAAGAACTCTCAAAATGCAGAATGAATTATCTTTATTTGACTAAATCTATTGCCTCACATAATAATTCATAATCATTTCATAAATAATGCAGAGTTACTGAGCCTATATCAAAATACAAATGGAAACAGCATTTAAAGACAGAGACAAAAGGAGGTGCAAAACATTAACTATGATTTGAAAAAAGAGTTTATTTCAACAGATTAAAATACGGTTAGATTTATAAATATATTATAATTATAATTATATAATTATAGTTAAATTTGTAGTTTAAATGTGATTACGGAATTGGACTTCTCACCTAAGGCTAGAATTTATCATCCTGAAAGTACTTTTACTTATATTCCTACTGGAAACATTGTTTTATACATTTTTTATTAATTCCTTAACTTCTTCTGTATGCTCTGGTTGTCTCCAGTTGTGCACACAACCAAACATCAATTCAGTACAATAAATTTTTGTAGGTGTGACCAGTGATTTACAGTTATTTTAGCATTCAAAAGTCAAACTAGTGGTAACATGTTTTACAAACAGTGATTCTGCTGCTGCTTTCAGACTGCAGCCCCTTACTGGTGCAGGCCCTGTGCAGGAAGGCAGAACCTGGTTCTCAGTAACGTGTGAAGAAGCCCTTGAAGTCCAGCTTGGAGATCCCCCGCTCGTTGGAGAAGACGGCACGGTCGATGCGGGAACTGGGACTGCCAACCTTGCTGAGCCACACTTTCCTTTGGAAGGAAATCATTCTTTTTTATTCAGACTGAACAATGACAGCTCTTGTTTACAGTGTTTATCCCTGCTGAGGTAAATCCACTCAATATTCATCCCTACTACAATATAAATAAATCAATTGGTAAAAATAAACATAATGTAGCGGTTAGTCCACCCTGATTACGCTTATCCATCCCATAGCATCAACATGACAAACATGTATTCTGACAGATGTGATATAAGGATGGGCCCATTAGCACCTGGCCAAGAATGGTCAATGTGGGGGGAAAAAAACGAGAATGTGCACACCATTAAAAGGGAAGAACCTTCTTAATGTATAAGAAAATGCCAAAGTATAAATATCAATGTAACTTTGGCTAAAAAAAGAGGCTCTAACTGATAATGTTAAAATTAATTAACATTACAGAAGACTTTAAACATCAAGTGCATGTACAGCTGCAATATCAACAGAGAGACTGGGACTTGTCTTTTGGTTATAAATGTTACTATATAGTTATGTAGCAATTGGTCCATATAAGCAAAAAAGACACTTACAGTCCTTGTAAACCTCAGAGCTAACAAAGTGATAACAAAGTGATACGTTTTCCATGACCTCTGTCCTCAAAAATGATTTTTATGGCCTTGTATGGCAGACTGTCGCCAGCATTTCTTGGGCTTTGCATATACATAGCTGACAGTACTGCATAACGCTGATTGCACATAAAACCTTCCAAGGCCTACTGCAAAAAGAAACATTATTTTAAAGTTATAGAAGTATACAATACTACTGTGCAACAGACATTCTTCTAATAGGGCAATAATTCACAAATAGGCAGACATACAGAATGTCATTTTCTCTATAGTTCTTGCAGGAATCTTACAAACAGACAAGACCTTTGGAAAATACTGCACGTCTGCTGCCTTCCTGAGCAGGGACGTTAAATTATTCATGCTGCAGTATTATACTGAACTCTGAGCAGGACCCTTTGCACCTTTCAGACCTACTGGTTAAGTGCGTAGAAGATGCCGTGTCTACACCGTGGTGAAGGTGCTTAGTAAAGATCCATATCTACAAATGCATTAGACCTAATCACATATTTTGAGCAAACGAGACCTGCGGCTTTCATTTCAGAGGAAGACCTGGAGATGCAGGTGCAGAAAGAAAAAGGTTAATGTTTGGTGCTTCTTTTATACCCTTAAATCTAAAGTGCATTCAATACCACACACGTCATTTTAGCCATTCACCACGGCGCCTGCTTCTTTCAATGATATTTTATAGAATGTAGTAAACATGCTACACATTTACAAACAGAAGGCGACAACATCCAAAAACATGGGAACATGAAGGAATCCACTGAATGAACCGCATTGACAACAACGTCAACAATCGGACTGCAGTGCAAACTACATATAAACAACTGAAAGTGTTCATTTTGTATTGGAAAGTCAAAAGGGGAAGGACTGGAGATTGATACCTGATATGATTTTAAGTGGTGAGATTTACATCTTAAGATTCATGGATTCAGTCTGGGCTGGGCCCAGATTCAAGCTGAAATCTCTAGAGGCAACATTGAAACTCTCTCAGTTGCCATGCCACCCTCCTTCAACTGTCAACAGGCATAGTAGCTTGTTTTGATTGATTATCAACAGCCATGAAAAAATAACAACAGAATTATGTCAGCTGTTTTGCTTTGAGAAAAATTGATTACAGCATTAAACTGAGGTCATTGTCTCAAAGGAAAGGAGGCTCCCCTCTTCCTGGAAAGGAGAAGAGCAGAGACTTTATAATGTTCCAAATTCAGTTTATTGCAGAAAGACTTATATATTATTCTTCATAAAATGCATATGATAGAATACAGTCATGTGAAAAAATTAAGCATGCCCCTTGAAAACTTTTTCAACACATTTGGGCAGAGAAACAAGATCAATTTCAAAGTAAGTCACACTTCAAATTTACATTTAGTAACCATTTACCTTAAAATAATAAATACAAGCACCAAGCATAGATGAAAAGGAATTCTGGTGAGGCTGTGCTTCCCGTACAGAAGACTTACATTTTGGTGGAATTGCGTTGAATTACTCAATATTACCAAATATGCTGAAGAAAGACAACTTCTTCAAGAGGTATCCTTATTTTTTCACATGACTGTACGAAATCATTGAAGCATCCTTAAAAAGAAGTATATTTAACTAGAAAAGATGCTGTCAGAATGACAACAATGTGTTCCCCAGACAGCCCCATCGCCCTTCCCCCTCCTTTAATCCATACTATTTCCATACCGTCCAACCTCTAGAATGACTGGATTACTGGAAATGCGAAAGCCGATACCTGTTTGTACCTGAATGCTGAGTCCTAGTAATGACACATAACTCTGAAATTAAACCTATTCATTTATTGCACATTCCACTTGCATGCCAACGCACAATCTTTCCTCACCAATTATGAGGTTACCTGTATTTCTTTGAGTGTGTCCTAATGTCTTAATGTCATTTATATTATTTATATGTCTAAATATTTATATTCTCATTATTACTTTCTCAGTTTCACTTCACTACACATTGACTAACGTTTTCCATGACATAACAGTACGAATTGTAAAGGACACACCAATGGTTTAACTAAGTAATTACCATGTAATGTCATGCAGACATATACATCGAATACAACATTATGATCACGCGCACATGACATAAATAATGCTGATTGCCAATTATGTGAAAACAGCTCATGTCAAGGTCTGGGATATATTAGATGGTTCACCAACATTCAACATGTTGAATGCAGAAGAAATGGGCGGGGATAAAGATCAAAAGATCTATGTAACTTTGACAATGACCGGATTGTTCTGGACAGACGACTGGGTCAAAACTGCAAGGTTTATGTGGCGCTCACAGTCCACCATACTGGGTGCCTGCTGAGAGTGATCTGAGAAGAGATAAACCACGATCCACTCGTCAATGCGGGATGTGAGTGAGGGCTAATCCAGGTGATATGAACCAACAGAAGGGTACATATGGCAGATAATTTTAATGATGGTCTTGGGAGTAACGTTTCACAGCAAAAACATGAACACACAGTCCCCTTCAGGATCTCAGCCTGGGACATGAACACACAGTCCCCTTCAGGATCTCAGCCTGGGACAGACCGCAGTAGTGTGTTTGTGTGTGAATGCCCTGCGATGCACTGCTGTATCCTCCAAGCTGCCTGGGACAGACCGCAGGTCCGGCCTGAGCAGGGTGGCCATCTGAGAGATGCCTGTCCCGTAGATCAGTGGGAGCCAGCGGGTGGACCTCCTCGCCCAGCTACCTGCTCCCGGGTTATTATATACTGCATCTTCGCGTTTCTGTCCTCTCTATGGTGTACAGGTGACGCTTCTCCATCTTCCCTGTCCTGACATCTGCCTCTGTGTACACCCCCTCGTGCTCATGTGTCCTTTGCCATCTCATTCTCAGTACACCTGCTAACCCTCCCCTCCCTCACCAGTGTCACATGATCCCCGCTCCCACCATCTATCCCACCCATGGATTTAGTTTCAGTTCCTGCTACAGCATTCCCATGAATACAGACTGTTATAGAATTACTTATTTTAAAAGCTCTATTCATGGTTTCACTACAAGCAAGTTTATTTCTGTCTCTGGGAAGTAATTTTGTGCTAAAAGTGACAAAAGAAATATTTGCACGATTGTTAAATTCATGTTTACCCAAAATCTAAGAGATTGTATCACTGAGCGGTGAACTCTGCCTATTCCATTGATAAAATTATTACTGATTAAAAATGCATGAAGATTAATATATTTTTTGGTGTCACAAGTCAAGTCAGATTTCTGAAAAACAACAGTCAAAAAAATGACGGAGTGGGCCGGATTTCCACACGCTGTCAAACGGCCGGGCCCTCAGTACTGAGGGGCCCCCTTCATGAGTCTCTCGCTGGCCTGCATTCTCTTTTTCTGCAAGCAACTGAAAAACCAAATGGGTCACAGAGCTCCGGAGAGAACCGCAGTGCTAAAATAGTGCGAGTGGGAAGCAGGTGGGGGGCCAAAGAAACTCTATATTTGGACAAGGAAACAGAAAACATCCCCTGACACACAGAGGCAGCCTGACCAGCCGACATGGCAAATGTGCATGATTGACTTTTCCACGGAAAATGAGAAAATTACATTTAAAGCCCATAGACAAATGAGAAGGAACTTTTGAGTAACCATCCCGCCTTATACCACCTGTCTCTCTGATCCTGGGGGTGTCACATGGTTCACCTTGTTATGACTAAGTAACACAACTGAAAAAGTCTGAGAAACTGAGTCTGAGAATCTGAAAAGAAAAAAGAATCTACACACACACACACACACACACACACACACACACACAAACATACACTGCCCGGCCAAAAAAAAAGTCACCATTTGAATTTTTCGTTGGACGCCTTTAGCTTTGATTATGGCGCACATTTGTCATGACATTGTTTCCACGGGCTTATGAAAGATATCACAGTTTATTTTCATCCAGATTTACATTAATTTCTCACCAAGATCCTGTTTTGACAAGAGAGTTGAACCACT